>ARYC01018266.1:0-12136 GCA_000711775.1 Oxytricha trifallax
GCATTTAGAATTAAATTATTTGATTATTAATATAATTAAGGTACTCTTCCGCAAAATAGGTCAAATGCTGTAGAGTACCTAAAAATATAATAAATTAATATGAATATAGAGAAATTAGCAAAGTTGATTAATCATATTAATTCACCTAAATTGTTCTATTTTAGCTCTTGCCTGCTCTATCGAATGATGCTAAAACTGCTCAAGTTTAATATATTCAAGCAAATTTAGGTTGATATCAATCATTCTGGATGTCAAGATTACTAATTTATGATTATTTTAGACAGAGGGGATAGAAAAATTATAAGTGCTACATTCCTGGGTGGTCCTAAGCGACCAAAGATCGAGGCTGAATCACTTCAAGCAGTAAATGATAAATGATGGGGACGAACTGCAATTGCAAGTGCCAATCATCTCGTTCAAAACCTCCAAAAAAATTTGAGGCGTTCAAACTTTAAACATCAAGTCTGGAAGATTGTGATTTATCTCTATATAATTTATCATTAAATTTAAGTTTTGAAAAAATAAAATCTAAACACCATTCGTGGCAGATGCTATATTCTCTGCCCTGTTTTTAATTAACTTTTTTAATGCACTATGTTTTAAAAATATTTTTTTCATTTCTACATACTTAAATTCATGAATCTCAAAAAATCATTATCTATATCATAATTCCAAAAGAAATTTATCACTAATCTTTTTTCTTTTTTTTGGCACCTATTTTTTATCCTTAGTTGATTTTTTTAGAAAAAAAAATCATTGTTCTGAATCCTCCTAGAATATACCTAATCTATCAAGAATTAATCAAAGTTAATTAAGAATTTTTCTATGTAAATTGCTGAAAAATACCTGAAAATTATCAGATAAATTTATAGAGGATAATTATTGAAATAATTATCTTGCGAGATGATTGTGTAAAAGTGAATCCTGATTGGAAATAAAGCTAAGATTTAAATTAATAATTAAGATTAATAAAAATGGTACTCAATTAATCAATAATCTTCAACTTTCAAGAAAAGAGCTAAATTTCTTGGAGGAAGTATATTTAACTAATAGAGGAGAGTAAATACTCGAAGAAAATTGGGTGGATTAGAAAATCAAGAAGGTTCTGTTCTCAATCGAGGAAAATTTCTTCAACTTCGTATAAAAAATGCTTGAGGACAACCCTACCATACCCTACTCCTTTGTCACACGCGACAAATGCCTTATCTAAAACACAAGGGCCACTGGCTCCTAATGGCACTACAATAGCGAAATAAAACAGCAGATGGCTAGCAGGGTGAAGGACAATTATCTCAGAAAGACGTCTTAGGAGTCGAGGGAAACATACCTTGCGATTGCAAAGATTATTAAGAATTTATGAGCTAGTAATTAAAGTTTGTCTAATTTTAAAATAATAAAGCAAGTATTTCAAACTTTATTTCATTTTATTTTATCATCTTTTATAAGAATTTTGGGGTCAACTGAAGAAAATTAATCAACAGAAACACGAATTTATAATATCTTAATTAAATTAAGATAATTAGGAATACCAATACTTCTGCAAATAATGACAAATCTGATTAGTTTAAGTAATACCATTAGGTTGAATAATGATCGAATAAAATTATCAAATTAATTGGATTCATCTACAAAAATATATAAATTACTTAAATAATTATAACTAATTAAACTATTAAATCATATGCTTCTGCTTATAAAATAATTGTTTCCATGATAGATTCATTCATGTATAACTATGTATCTCATCTATATTTTTTTCAAATTACTCAAGCTACTGAATATAATAATAACAATCTTTCAATATTATATTAATTTCAAGTTAAATGAGTAGTATTGTAGCAAAGGAAAAGTAAATTAAATGATTAATCAATAACTTTCAACTCAAATAGACATCCCCATACACAGATGTATTAAAGATATCCAAGCAAAACTATTCATATTAATAGTGATATTTTTCATAAAAGTTATTGAGTAGTCATATTACAACATAGATCTGGATGATTTCTAACGATGTATGAATATATCAGTGAAAAATGCTTCTTAAATTTAGCATGCCTAACTCATCGAAATTTGCTGAGTGAAACTTCCCACATCAAAGTTGTGAAGCATACCAACAGTTGAGACATGATGCTTTCCTGGACAAATTAAAAATCTGTCAATCAATCTATATTTTGAGATATACTTATATAATAAAATTAAATATTCCCTTAACTGATATAAATAATCAAGACGATAAAATAACAATATTTAAGGAATATTAAAGTTCATAAACTAAAGAGAAAGAATTCTGTGTTTATTAAATGTAAATAGAATCTGGAGTGTGTTTAAGCAACTACTGAGGAATGTCTAATTAATGATATTACTGTCACTATTATTTTAAGCCATATAATTTATCTGGTAGTTTAAGATAGTTCTTAAAAAAACACCAAATATATTTTATAATATTTATGATTTAAAAAAATAGTGATTTATTTTCTATTAAGAACTCATAAAAAAAATATTGAATTAAACAGTTATAATTCAGTACTAATACTCATATGGTAGTGCTTATCAAATGTTTATATTTTAAAACGATTAACTATCACAACTAAATAAATAGCAGGTAGATTTAATTATACACATCAAATCAGTATGTTCTTTGTCATTTACTGTGTTCTCTTTTCCTCTCCATATTCCATCTAATAGTCTTAATAATCCTTATATAATATGGAATAAGCATATTTATAATTAAAAGAAATATAGTTAAATAAATAAACAAAATTTAATTATGTGTTTACATAGTATGTTCTACGAGTAAATATAATAGAGATTATATTTATAATAAGCTTTAAATATTTTTAATTTGGTAAATTGGAGTAATTTTAACAAAAAGACTAAGAAGATTGATAATAAGCATAACCCACAAAGATAATATTATTTTCATGTCATATTTTAAATTTATCATTCTAAGGTATTGCTAATTAACTTAGTCGTTAATTATTGTACTTGGTTTGATTAAATATTCATTGGAATAACAAATTCTTTTAAGACCTCATTTACTAAGGCAAATATTTCTTGATTCGTTGATTGAAATCTCTTTGATTTCCAAGAGAAGCATTCATTAAAATGTTACTGTTTTTAATTAAATAATATAAGCAATTAAATATTTGTTTTATAAATATGAATCTTTACAACATTGGATTTTGATTCATCATTGTAATCTATATATATAAATAATAAGTTCTAATTTTTATAAGTTGTAACCATTTCTTTGACTGATTCTTTTATTGATTAAGAGTAATTGATAACTGTTAATGATAACAACCTTTCCTCTATTTAATTTAAATAAATCTATTGACAATTGATGAATTTTATTTCTCTAAAGGATTTCTTTGGTATTTAAGCATTTTATTAAGTTTAGCTCCAATTCATAAGATTTTCAATTGATGATAATAATTTTAGCAAATTAAAGAAGACCTTAATTTTTGGCCACTATTCAGCTTTGTCTGAAAGAAACTAAACTCATGCGAATATGCACAAAAAATAACAGAGTCATATTAAGATTAAAATGAAATAAATTGAAAAGTAATAGTAAGATATTAAACATATATCTATATGGAAAAGTACGAGTCAGTAAATCTAATAACTAAATTATTATATAGATCACTGATTTCTCCTTGGAAGTTCTACAATTGTCCGTGTATTACGATATAATTCTATTTTATTTGCCTCCACTAAACAACTAATATTTATAAGATTTCTCAAAACAGGTAAAGCTTTATATTTATTAACGATAAAATATCAACTTTCAATTCTAATTAAAGTTTATTTCTAAAGCTAGAGCAGATTTGTCATCTCTTAGTCTTATAAACTCCTTATTTAGGATTAAAAAAATCTATTTAGACTTTAGGTATATTTTCAAATGCTTTTAGAAGGTTGATCTTAAGTGTGCTTTTGATGAGGTTTTACCCACAAAAACTGATTAGAGATTGATTTTTAGGCACCCTCATAATCTTGATTGATTAAAAGCTAATTTAGATAGATCGTAAAATCTTATTCTTCAGTTGGCATCACACTTGGAATGAATTTTAAGAAGACAAGTTAAATTTAAAAAATTTAGCAGGCCCCAGAAGGAAGGAATGTACCTATTAAAAGATGAAATTCATTATTGTTAATATTTTAATGTTATATTTTCTATGAATTTATAGAAGTTTATGAAGTTCAGATTCTGCAATTAAATTTATATCTTAAATTATAAGATTATATCTTACTAATTATCAGTTTTTGCAGGAGAAAAATATATCACTAAGATTGTCTCAATTAATAATAGATAAAATTACTTGAAATTCTTTAAAAAATTATGGTTCTTTAAACTGATTATAAAAGTTTCTTTGGAAACAACTTATCTTATATTTGAAATATAAAGGGTTAAAACCAAACATTCTATGAATTTAAAATAGTGCTTTTAGTTTGAAGAATTATTAATAACAAGAATCAAAGTGATTTTATAGAAATGATTTTAATTTAAAAGCTTCTATTTATTATAGAATTTTCATGCTTTGTGAGACTATTAAGTTATTTTTAGTATTAATTTTTGGGAATTTATTTGTAAAATTTATAGAAGTGTTTATCATCTTCAATTTTAAAGTAATCTATTCCAACACTGATAACTAATAAAAAATAAATTGATCAATGTATTATTATTGATGTAATTAATGATGACGAGAATGACTTTTAGGTACTTAAACTTAATTCTGAAATAATTTATCCTTCTACTAAGTTTTAGAATAATACTGTAAATAATTTATAGAATTGCAAATATATTTGCGAATAGAAATCTCTATAATAAAACTATACTAATGCCACTTAAATAAGTATTAATATTTGACATTTCATATAATTTCTTAATTACTTGATTTTTCTCTTTATTTATTCTCAATATTGTCATATTTTTAATATTCAATTAGATTGATAATGTCAACTGCTGTAGGAATATAGCAGGAATAATATTAAAAGACTAAATCTTAATAAAAAAAAAATCTTATTATATACAAATAAAATACCAGTAATAATCAGTATTTTGGAGTTTATGATACTTAAAATACTCTATAATAATTGGCGAAATATTTGATAAGACATTTAATTTTTATCTTATATACGGATTAATTGCTTAATTCATCCATTTCTAATTATAAATATATATATATATATATATATTTATAAAAAAGATAATAAACTAAAGGTAATTTCAAATATAAAAAAGCAATAGGCAAATGAATGAGGTAAAAAATATTAAATAAACTATAATTTAATATTTTATTTTTTTTTCTTATTAAAAATAACATAATCAAGATGATTTCTTGAAAAGAAAGCCTAATAATAAAAAATTTAAAATTAAAAAAATTTAATTTTGATTAATGAAAACTTATTAATTAACAAAATAATATTAAGTTTAAACGAAAATTTTATTAAAATTTTGGAAGAAAGTGTTAAACTTATATAATAAAAAAATTAATTACAAGATTTGTTTTTTCACTACAATAAAAACCCCAAAACCCCTTAGTGAGGTTTATAAGTGCTTTGATTTGTAGGGTATAGTTGGGGTCTTATTGGGGTTAGTAGAGAAATTAGCCAATTTGTAATATGAGAAATAGAAATTAGCGAAATTTAGGGTCTATAAATGATGAGTAATATTTAGATTTACTGCTTAAGCTTAGGTATGGTACAAGTATTAATATAGACTAAGTCAAACCAGTAATGAATTTTGCTGCTATAGCAAAGCTCCTGCGCAAGAGTGCCTCAATAGTTAGGTATCATTGCTTGTTGGCTGTTTAGCATTATAATTCAGACACTTGAAAGCATCCTGCAAGAAAATAAAAGTTCTCACAGCACCATATTGACTACCTCTGCAACTCGAAGACTTAAAGTATTGGGCACACTTTCCACGACTAGCGAGCTGTGATGTTTCATCGCAAGTTTCCTGACATGCGTAACTCTCCTGAAACTATAGCCAACATTTATAAAAGAAATGGTATTACTTTCAAGACTGTCAACAGAGTGAAGAGAATGATTGATTTTACAGTGCCATTTTACAGTAATAATTTAAACTATATATATGATTAAATGCAGAGACCTATTACTAAAAACATCAAGTTCATACACGCTGATGAAGCTATATTCACATTCAACACCCTTATTAATAAGTCTTGGTATAAGAAGTATGATAATATAGAAGTCTATGATTAAAAAGTGAAGGTAGTCACCCATGCAATTTTAGCTGGTATAAGTGAAGATTCAGGCCTAGAGAGTTATGATATTCACCCTCGCTCTATTAAGCGAGAGTAGTATATAGAGCTCCTACAAAAGCTCAGAGAGAAGTATAGTAACCAAGAGATCATCCTGTTTGTTGATAACCTCTCAGTTCATAAGACTAAGGAGTCTAAGAAAGCTTATGAAGAGCTAAACATAACTACTGTATACAACGTTCCTTATACCCATAATTTAATGGAATTGAATTCTACTGGAGTTAAATCAAGACACACTACAAGAAGCTGCTGCTGTATCATCTTATGCATGACTTGCCCATCGATACAGTAGACTTAATTCAAAGCAGCTGTAAGAGAGTGAGCGTAGATAAGACAACAGTCTGTGCGAGAGAGGGAAGAATGAATGTTTATAAATAAGTTTTAGATTTAAATGAATGAATAAGTTCACATATTAAACTAACCCATAAAGGAGTTTGGCTTCTCTTTCTTCTCCTCTTCTTATGGCTTGCTAAGGCCCATATTTCTTCTCTTAGTGCCAGCTCCTGCATCTATGTTCATTTCATCTGGTTTTTAGACATCTTTATAAAGCCTCTTGCTCACCTCATAAATTGTCTACGACTTTCTTTCTCTGTGAACCTTTGCATGCTCTTTCATAAGATATATACCAGTGCCAGATTTTCCTGCAAAGTTATATCTCAAAGCTTACTTGAAAGATAAGGATGCTTCTTAAGTTCCTCTAGCCAAGCTGAGCTTATGAGAATGCCTTGCTTTTTCTAGTCTTCAGGAGAGATAGAATATCGTTTCTTATGTGCTTCTTCAATTATTTCTCTGAGATACTCCGCTTTTATTATACCAAGAACACCAAAGAAAAAGTTCCTCTCTGGTAGTTTATTAGAGAGTTGTTTCTTGGTAGGAAGGTAAACTACCACTTCCTCATCTTACATGGCATCCTCATAAAGATTAGTGACTGAAATCTCAGGGTAGTTTGGTATTTCTATCAACTTAATTTCAGTGTTTTTGAAGGCTTTCTTCTCATCACAGAGTATCGCTCTTAGAAATGAGATTTTGGTACCTTCCATCGTCGGAAGGAATAATCCAACTGTTTAAGATGTCAATAGTCGTCAAGTTATCTTACCATGTAAAGTTAAATATCGATAGAGATCTTCCTTACTTCTGAATCTTGAGATCATTTCTTGAGCCTCGACTCTTTTCATTTGATCATTGAGTGATTCCATCTTGTTCCTCTTCCTATTAATGAATTTCAAATTATAATTTATAGACTTCTGGATACTATTGTTTAAAAACTTACTATTAAATATGGGCATCTTATAGGAGGTCAACCCTGTAAAGATACGTGGAGAAAGTTCGCAGAAGCTGTAACAAACTTCAGAGATGGAGCTCCATTTTTATCAATTTAGTTCCATTAAATTAGTACTAAATTTGTTTAAATTTAATTAGTACCGGTACTAAATCCGTTTAAGTTTAATTCGTACCAAGTTAATAGTACCAAAACTTAATTAGTACCTAGTTTTAATCCAGTGAAGTTTTAATGGAAAAGTTCCAATCTGGTTTAAAACTTAATTGGTACCAGTACCAACCTGAACTTTATCTGAGTTGGTACCAGAATCAAAATTATTAAGAGTAAAATTACGAAATTATACTTATAAACTGAGTATAAATATGAAGTCTTAGAGCTTAGATCAAACCATCATTAATGCTGTTGCAACTCCTATATAGTCCAGATATAGCTATAGAGGTTTTAAGAGCTTTATAATAGAAATTTAAATTTGAATTTAAACATGGCGGTCAACTTAAATCGTAGAGCGGCACTTTTAGGAGCAGGTCAATCAATGCTCAACTTTGGCTCCACTAAAAAGCCTGAAATCATTTATGTTGAGAGGCAGGTAGAGCTAAGAGCTCTTGAATTTGAAGCAAAGGTTTTTATCATAGAAGTATTAAACCAGAGGAAGAGCGCAGAGATAGGGGTTTAAACTTAAATTGATTATGTTGAGGAGCTAAAAGAACAGCAACCAATCGAAAAGATAAAAACATATTAATGTGAAGACTGCTAGAATCATTTCTCAAATGAACAAAGCTTGAAGAGACACCTTAAAGAGTACACTCTGGCAAAGCCAAGATCTATTTCAAGCATGAAAAGGTAGATGGTAGGTAATAGTGTACGACATGCATGAAATCATATACTCACTCAGCTAAAGTTAAAAGGCATAAGCAAAAGCAACACCTCAGTGAGTTCTTGATTGAAGATTAAGAGACTAAAAAACTAGTGCCAGCTAAAAGAAAATCTAATACTCTGAGTCATAAAGAGAGCAGCAAGAGAGACTCAAGAGACAGAAGCGATATGAATCGATGAACCAGCCAGCAGGTAATACAATTTTAGCATGCTTCTAAGCGAAGGCTATGAATATACCTGAATTAAATGCAGTTGATCTCAGCACTTGTATTGAAAACTACTTGAATATAAACGTGCCTGCAAAAGCAAAGCTCATAGTAGTTGATGAGTATGCATACAAGGTGTATCCATTCAGTTATCTTATTAAGAACCAACAGTATTAGAACGAGTTTGCTAATGAATACATGGTACTTAGAGAGGCCTAAAGAAAAGACTGCAAGAATTTGCTTAAGCTAAATGGGGTTATTTTAAGTTATGGTTTCATCGCATTAAGGCTAAAGAAATTTGAGATGACTCTGAGAGACTACCTATATCACAATAGATACCCTGATGATTTAAACGATATACTCTCAGATATGATTCAGGGTGTTAAGGAGTTGCATGAACTTGGATATGTTCATAGAGATTTGAAGCCTGAAAACGTTATGCTAAATCTCTGCCCTTTAGAAGTAGTGGTTATCGATTTCAATAGAGCTTTAAGATAGGAGATTGTCACTTTAGCACAAGTACTTGGTACTCCAGGTTACTTCCCAATAAGAGAGAAGTGGACTAATGGTCCTGTTTAATGGGATGTTTGGGCAGTAGCAGCAATAATATTAGAAAGTGACATGGAAAGCATGACTTACTTTGGTACAAAGCATGAAAAACAATCAATTAGCTTAGCTTAGAAGCATATAAAGTAAAAAGATGTCTGCGAAGAAATAAAAACATAGTAGAGATGATAATCGTGAGAGCTCCTTCATATCCTAGATAATCCTTAGATGACATACTTGAGCAACTATAGAGAGAAAGATTCAAAAGATACAACAAAGACAAGCAGATTAAATTTGTTTGAATTAAGTACTCTAATACTCATTAAATATTCAAAAAATTCACATAAAAACTGCGTTTTCTCTACTAACCCCAATAAGACCCCAACTATACAATACAAATAAAAGCACTAATAAACCTCACAAAGGGGTTTTGGGGTTTTGATACATCACAATGAAAAATATAAAAAAACAAGAAAAATCTCTCATTTACTGTGTATCTAGCAGGAAAAGCTATTTAAGACAGAGGAATTTGATTTAAGACTTAATTAATAAGCGCTCTTTTTAATTAAGATGTAATAGTAATTTAAATTTAGAGTAATCAAAAACCCGCAAAACATAAAATGCAAGCACTTCATTTAGAAAAGCAAGAACGTTCAGCAGAATCATCAGAAAGTACAGATAATTTAAGGAAAGACTCCTAAAATTAATTGCCCAGCATTGCCATTGACTAAGCTTCAAGCAACTGCTCCGAGTTAAATCATGATCAGAGCTCAGACATTAACAAAGATCCTCCAAAAGCTGCCGCTGTCTAGAAAAGAGGTCGAAAAGCCAAATACGAAGGAGCAGAGCACCCAGATCTTATTGATCAAGCAAAACTTATCTTGCCAGTTAACAATTATGATATTAGCAAGATCCTAGAGCTGGAGTAGTTCAAGCCACTCATAGGATCCCGAGATCTCACAAAGTTTGTGAGCAAATTTATTCTTAATAGAACAACTTAGAGCTACTCTAAATCAGTCAAAGACCAAAAGTCTAAGGATCTAAATGAAATATAAAGTCAGGCTAAAGTCTAGATGAAAGTAACAGGCTCTAATTAAGTTCTCTAGAATGGGAAGGAGCTCGTTGACGAAAGGATTGATAGCCACAATTCGCAAGTCAACTACGGTGGCTAAAATTCAATCAGAAATTACCTCCCACTACATTCGGGAATTCATGATCCTAAAGCCGCAAGAGAGGCAGGACTTCATCTGGAAGATCTTTAATAGGAACAGCTAGAGTCTTCTCGAGTTTCTTTAGAATCTTAAATCAGCCTGCTAGGAAAATCTGTACGAAGACATGTTCAGGAACATCTATGAGTTAAATCAAAGAGCCCAAGTGAGCCTTCAAATCAAAACCCGCCTATTTCTCTCCTCTCTGCTTTACTATTGATACGAAATCATAGAGATTGATGAGACCCTACTTAAGAGCTCCCTAATTCTTCTCGCCTAACGACCAAATACCGAGTAGGCTTTGGGCTTATCAAACTACATTTTCATTAACGAGCCAGAGTGCTTGTAAAGGCTGCAGGATGAACTAGCAGACTTAGACAAAGCCAACATAGGCATCATTCCACTGATGATAGGCACCTTTCAGCAGTTCAAGATTGATTCGTAAGCAGTTAGGCTGCTTCCCAACACATTGCTCTGTCTCAACAAGCCTTTTATATAGATTCTCTCAAAGAAGATCAGGGCTTAAGATTGATTCGGCACATTCCAATCAATGTAGTGGGAGACTTCATTCAAATTTGCTCACTCTCAAGTGCAACTCTTTATTAAAAGCTGGATAACTTCATTCGCACCTTGAGTGAAATTTTCGTTTCGAAGTGGGACTTTATTGACCAGGAAGACTTTATTTCATATCTCTCATAGATATCACAGGAGTTAAGACTGAGGAATCCTCTCTGGGTTTCAAAGCTGGACGAGATATCAGATCTAGGAAAGAACCTTGCATACATTTATCAAGAAAAGGGAGTAAGATAAAGGCGAGACATCATTTTAGATTGCCTTCGGGCCGACTTTATGAAACTCAATTAGCTCTTAAATGTCCCAAACAAGACGAGTGATTTTACAGAGGAGGAGAAGAAGCGATTACTGACTTAGTTCAGAAAGCTCAACAAAGACTCTTAGTCTGTAGTAGAATTTTACAAAGACATGTCTTTCAAAGCCTTTCAGTAAACAAATCAGTAGATAAGACTTCAGCAAATACTGGGCTTCAGCTTCCTCACTCTTCAAAAGCTCGCCCTCAACTTCCTGACTTGGGAAGATTCCCGGTTCACATTTGTAAACTTTGGAGTGGGCAACGGAAAGACTTTGCTCTGTTCTACATTGGCGGCTCTTCATGCTAAGAGTTCTAGAAAAGCTGTATTCGTGATAGGAAAAAATGACCACCTGATACTGCGAGATGAGAAAAGGTTTGAAGCCATGATTACCGACTTAGGTCTAAATGTCAATGTTAACCAGTATGAGAACAAGGACGGTGTCTACTATATGACGCAAAAGCACTTGGAGTCCATAATAACAATGAGGACTTTTAATTGATATGGAGCAAATCAATCGTCATGATTGATGAGTATGACTGGATCTTTTTTTAGGGAAACGTCAAGTAAATGGAAAATACTCTGCGATTCTTCCATGGTGCTGCACGAGTGGTTGGGTTTACTGGCTCAAGCCTTACGGCAAAGGAGCAAAAATGCCTCTCGCTTGCTTTTAAAACTTAAGAGGTGATATTTCCAAAGCTCAGCAGTATGATTGGAGACAAAAGGATCAAACTCGAATAGGAATTAGTGAAAACTAATCTCGTTGATTTTTGCTAAAGAATCTACAGCATGGCTTCTGATTATTGCAAGCTCACTCCTGTTATCATCGTAGCTTAACATTCTTACACTTTTATCGAGAACTACCTTCGAAGAT
>ARYC01018268.1:0-10647 GCA_000711775.1 Oxytricha trifallax
AGAACTTACCTTGCTATACCAAATATCTATAAAGGTCCTCTTTACTTCGAAATTTTCCGATTAAATCTTGAGATTAAATTCTCTTCATTGCATCATTCATAGACTCCATCTTGCTTCCTTTTTCTAAAAATGTTCATGAAATTTAAAATTATGAATATCCATTCTAAGTTTATTAAAATCTTACTAAGGGCTAGAATTTTTGAGAGTAGAGTAAAAGTAAATAATTAATCAAGATTAAATCTTAACTTCCCAAGTTTGAATTAAGCTTAAACTATCTCTCCTAATT
The DNA here is from genome assembly GCA_000711775.1 of Oxytricha trifallax. Lineage (NCBI taxonomy): Eukaryota > Ciliophora > Spirotrichea > Sporadotrichida > Oxytrichidae > Oxytricha > Oxytricha trifallax. Next base: position 287 of record ARYC01018268.1, read on the forward strand.
CATACCTCGTATTTTATAACCCTTCTCCACCGTTTCCTACGATCCAGTTTTGAGTCATCGATCAAAATTTCACTATTATCAGACATTATATTATCTCTCCAAACGTTGAAGCTGATATAATTCTTATTGATTTTAAGATAGACAATATTTTCAAGAATTGCTATTTAAATAGAGGAGATTGCCTATTAAGCTACTTAAGTCACTCTCATAAACCTTAGATAGAACCCTTTTCCACTTTTCCTTAATATATTTTATCCAACGTTTTTCTAATTGTCCAGTTTGATAAAAGACATTAATAACATGAGTGTTAAAGAGATCTTGTGAAAGTAGATGAGGATTCGCATTTTATTTTAGATTAAGTTAAATCATGACATGGCCCATTTATTTGCATCCCAAAGACAAGGTCATCCCTTTCATAGTTTATTGAGGCCATCATTTATAATATGGTACTTTCGCTCATCAAATGTGGTAGAAGCATTCATAGTATCGTTTGATATGGGAAGTGTAAAGGCCATAATTCTAAACAGAACTTTGCCCAGAAAAGCTAGAATTTATGGCTATAAAAGTATATAAGTGCTTAAAGTTTGAATTAAGTTAGCTATTAAGTTTTCAAAATTCTTAATTGATATTCTTAAATTTAAAATTCAAATTCTTAACAAAATACTCATCATATCAATAAAAGCGGTTAATCATCATGATTGAAAACTAACCTGAAGGAAGCACGGATGCATAAAAAATTCCTTATATGTAAGAGAAATAACTCCATCTAAGCAACAACAACTAGGAGGAGAGTAATGAAAGATCGAACGAAGAAAGAATGCAAGACATCCATAACACAACAGTTCAAGGATGTAAAAAAGGGAGACCCTCTCAATATCAAGGAGCTCAATTTCCATAACTTATTAATCGAGTTAAGGAAGTTCTACCCAGGAATTAGTATAACATAAGCGAGGTACTTAAGCTTCAGGAATTCAAGCCCTTAATAGGTTCAAGTGACCTTCCTAAATTCATAAGCAAATTCATCTTAAACCGATAGCAACAAAGATCCTCTTAGTCCCATAAGGCCAAAAGCATCGCAAGCATCAGCCAAGTAGAATACTTAACAAGGTTAAAAGAGCTACCCTCAAGTGAAAACTTTCTTTAGTAGTAACATTGGTCTCAAATTTAATCAGCAACAACATTCAAACGCTTTGTCTGACAATCTTGGAGAAGTCTTGTAAAGAGAAATAACTGCCAACTGTTTACGAGAGTTTATGTTTCTTCCAGCTGACAACAGATTCAACTTTTTGGAAGCCATTCATAATAGAAACAGTTAAAGTCTAATTGATTTTTTGAGGCATTTAAAAAGCTCATGCTCAAATTTAAATTTGGATGGGCTTTTCCGAATATGCCACGAACTTTGCATCAGCATACAAGATTCTCTTCAGGTGAAAACAAGACTATTTGTCGCTTCGCCTACTATTTTATAACAACGAGATTATCGCAATCGACAGCGAGTTGATAAGGTCTTCGATGAGTCTGTTGGCAACTTGACCAGATATCCTAACATCATTAGGCCTAGCTAGTTTCATATTTGTGAATGAGATTCAGGAATTTGTAGAATTCTCAGTTGAGTTAGACAACCTCAACTCCAAAAATATGGGCGTTCTACCAATGATGACCAGCATTTTTCAGCAATGGTGAATTGACTTTTAGGTTGTCAGACTCCTACCAAATACCTTATTTATCCTCAACAAGCCTTTCATCAAAGTGATAAAGAAGATTACGGATTAGGGCTCATTAGAGGAGTGCCAATTGAAGTTGTTTAATATATTATAACAATCAGTTCCTTGAGTTAGGCTCAGAGCGAAGATCAATTAAAGAAATTTCTGCTTGGGATGAGAGAGATTTTTAACAACAAATGGGACTTCCTCAACCAAAGTCAATACATTAACTTTTTGAAGAAACTCTCATAACTGCTAACTACAAATAATTCAATGTGGATTAGGAAATTGGAAGAAATTTTAAAGATGGCTTAAGATATTTGCTTCTTGATGATCGAAAAAAACCAGGAAGACTGCTAAAAAATTATCGAGGATTTATTGCTTGGTAATTCTCGAAATCTTGACTAGATGCTGTCACTTCCTAAATCTGCTAACCAGTTCACCTCAGATCAAAAGAAACAAGCTCTATAACAATTTCAGGAAAGAAACGATGGGGAGGTATCAGTACTAAAATTTGTAAGCTCAGGGTATAAATCAGCATTCAAGATCTCTGATCTTTAAAAAACAATTAGAGAAAAACCTCTAATTTAAGTTACTACCCTTGCAGACACTATGCTTAAATTATATTTTAGACTCATCAAATAATCGCCTATTTATCAATCTCGGAATGGGCAACGGTAAAACATTGCTCACTACTTGCTCGGCCATTCATTTAGCAATTAAACATGATACTCCTGTTTTCATAATTGGTAAAAATGACCATCTTATACAAAGAGATGAACGATGCTTTGAGTAGCTGATATAACAATTTAACTTAAGGGTAAATGTCAATGAGTATGAGAACAAGAGTGGGCTGTACTATCTTACACAAAAGGATTTCGAAACCTTCTGTGAGGATCCTTAATTCTTAAACGTCTTGGTTGATTCTTCGATTGTTATTGATGAGCAAGATTGGATTCTATTTGATGGAGCTGTACCATCCATGCTAAGCTTAATAAGGCATGTACTTAAAGCAAAATAGCTAATTGCTATGACAGGTTCTAGATTACGAATGAAAGAAAAGTAAATTATTGAAACATTCTTTATGACAGAGGAAATTGATTTTCCAGAGATAAGCTCAATTAATGGCAATAAAAAGCAAAATTTGTTAGATAAAATTGTTGTCACAAGTACATAGGATTACTTCAAAAAGCTGGAGGAGATAATAAATAAGCATTCTAGTCTGGTTCCAATTATAATAGTTGCAAGCACCTCTTACCAAATGCTAGAAAATTGGTTGAAAAAGCAGAAGTTAGGTTTCTTTTGTTTCTGGAAAGCATCTACGCGGATGTAAAATAGAAGCCACTTTGGAAAGTAACCTTTGTACCCGAGATAAGCATGGAAAGTTTGGTGTGTTTATGCTGTCAGAAACTCAGGGCAGAGCCACTGATATCAAGACCTCCCAGGAAATAGAGAAGAGTGGAGGACTCTACTTAATTATGGCTGATATATTTCACAGAAGAATTTAAGATCAAATAGTTGGTTAGAGTTGGGAGACTTGATAACAAAGGGCAATGGCACTACCTTGTTTATAGCCATGGTAATACAAGTAAGATTGAATAACTAGTCAAGCTTAAACAAGAATAGAAAGACAATGAAAACCACTTTAGGCTTCTCAAGCTTCATTAAGGACTTACCCAAGAATGCGATAACTAAATTTAGGTCGCAACAAAGATATTCCAGCATTCCGAAATGCAGCTGAACAAGAATGAAACACTTAAACCTTCTAATCATTTCAACTAGGGAGAAACTGCAAAGTTGTCCGATTCATCGAGCACCATAGTCGATGGCACCTCAGATCAATGCGATTAGAATCAGGAAAGCCAAACATAGGGAGACAGACTAAATGGTAAAGAATTGAAAACTGCCAGAAGATATTCAACTCGAAAGAGGAGCAAAAGCATAGCACACAGAGCATAGATGCCCTTCCTGCTCATATATTCTAAAATTTCGAGATCAAACCCTTTGATTCCTCGTAGTTCACACCTTTTGATGAGGGAAGATTGCTGCCTCAAAGAAGTGTGAGCTTGGCTCATAATAGGATATCAGCATCTGATAAAAAGTTGATCTTAGGAAAACGAACTCTAAGAGTGGACGATCCATTCTTTCATGATCCTCCAAATGAGCTTGAGATCAGTAGTCAATCTGATTCTGAAAAGTCAAGGATGAGACTAGATTGATAACATCCTTCACTTAACACAATTATATTAGAGGATAATCACTAAGGCCTATATTGGAAAAAAATTCTAAGGGTCAGTGAGAATATATTATCTTACAACCTTCTAACTAAAATTTGAATTAAACTTAATGTTACATGATAACAATTAATCTTAATTTTTATTTGAATTTTATGCAAATTTTTAAATTAAAGTTGAGTTCTAATTCATTAATCAAATCTCATGCTCAATCTCAAAGCATTCTGGAACTATTATTTTAGCTATTTGCCAAAGGGTTGCCGTCCTCATCAATGACTCCAGCCCCATCAATTGCATGACCAAGTTCTTATACTGACCTAAGTCTTAAAGCTCATTGTTCATCTGGTCAAAATCATTTCGCATTCTTTTATTTACTTCCAGATATCTTGTTTGCTCTCTCTCAGGTTTTACTCCTCCTGCTTAACTTCTTCGATTTCTTTTGCCTTTCTTTTATTGGATGCAGTTGATTTCATTAAGTAAGCTGATCGCCCTTTGTGGACTATAAATGCTAGTTAAAGAATTAATTGTTACCACTAAAGCTCAACGATTCTTCCAATGCCTTGGCAAATTCAGGCCTCATCGGAACTAATAATCCTTAGGTTTGATCTTATTTCGCTCTTCTATTCCTCTTTGCATCAGTTACCTTCTAATTTACCCCATCCTTGTCAAGTGACATTAAAATGTCACATATCCATCTCTTATCGAGATGGAGCCAGTCGCTCTAATCGGGTAGGTAACTCATAATTGAGGGCTTTGAAGAAGCGTACTCTAAAAAGTCCTCTACTGTTAGCCTTCTATCTGAGGCACGGCGTCCACAATCACATCAGCCCTATTAAAATGCTCATACTATATCAATGATTAGTATTTTACTTCTTTTTCTCCATTAAGTATTGACCGAAGAAAGTACACGTTCGTGCATTGAAGCTTGGGAAGACAAGCCCGACATTCTTATACTAAGAAGTCGTATAGCTCCTTCTTGTTGCCAATCTTCTCCCTAAGCTAATGAACTTTTACTAATGAGTTCATGGTTAAGTTGGATGCCTCCCTATTTAATAATAAATTTATAAAATAATTACATTGAGGTTGAAGAAATATTGGTTAAGTATTAGTTCTTGTGTTTAGATTAAAAAAATCTTCACCATGAAAGAAATAGTTTTTCCCAAAAAGGAAATATTTATAAAATATTCATTTTATCTTTAAAACTTTTAATTAATTATTAAAGTTAAAACATACTAAATATGGAGAGATTATGATAAAGCGATATTAGATTCTTTCTTGAGGGCAATGATAACTCTGAAATGCCTGATGAGGATGAGATTATCGCTCATGAAAATGTCTCAGTCACAATCGATTATAAGCTCATATACTGCACCTTTATTGACTATTAAGATTAGGGAAACGAAGAAATAGAATGCCTAAATCTTGATTCTCTGATATTGACTTCTCTTGAAAATGCTCAGTAAAAACATTTTAAAGATGAAATAATGCAATTTTCAAAGTTTTGACTCCAGAGCTGATGTTAAAGAATCAGTATCTAATATTAGTGATGACATGACAATCGAACAGGACATCCTTCAAGAGATTACGAGTACTATTGGCAGGCTTTGGATAAAATTCCCATCGATGGCATAAATTGAAGAATTTATTTAGATAGCAGGGGATGGCTTAAATATTAATATTTCTTCTATGATTAAACAATTTATTAAGAATGATGGCAAGCCACTTTCACAAATTAACACTCAAGCTTATGATGATATCGAGGAGTTTAAGAATTATTTTCCAGTAAAGTGGAGAAAGGTTAAAAATAAATTAAAAAAATGGTCTAATGTCGAGAAAGCAAGTTTGTCTATTTAATAGAACAGCCTAACGCTAAATGCCCTTAGGAGGTAATATTCATTATCAATTCACGAGGCAAGGACCATAAAGAATTTGAGAAAAATTTAGATATAGCAAAAGTAAGTTCCCTGCGAAAGTAAAAAGTATGGGTTGAGCAGGTAAGCCCAATAATTAATTTTGAAATTCATAAAATAAAATAACAAGCTGATAAAGCCTTCAGATATTCAAACTTTCATTTAAGATTAAACAAGAGTGAAAGTTTAGACTCAGTAAGTTCGTAAGTTTCTAAGAAATACTCTGAATATGCTACCAAAAAAAGTATCTTATATGAGCCAGAGGTCTATAGCAAGTGATAGCATCAACCAAAGAGCTCGAGCAGCTATTCATTATGTACGATTACTTTCTATGGCTAAAGTACTTATAAATATTGATGAAAGCTCAATACAGTTCAGCCGATAAAATGAAAAAGCTTGGGCACCAAAATATCAGTAGTTGTTCTGTGCTGATTCTAAGCGCTATCAACAGATAGGTTTGATTGCAGCCCTCTCCTGTGATGGAAGAGTTTACTTCTAACTCTTTAAAGGAAAAAATAATAGTATCGGAGTCTACTATTTTATTCTTTAACTAATAGATGCACTTGAAAAGCTCAATCCTAATTGGAGGGAAAACCATATTCTCATGCTTGATAATGCTTCTTACCATAGAAGCAGCTACCTTAGGGAAAATTTAAGCATGCTGAAGATATCAACGTTTTTCTTGGGCCCTTACTAATTTGATCTTGCACCCATCGAGAAATTATTCGCCTTCATTAAAAAAGGGAACTTAGGACAAATACTCGATTCTACAGTTGCAGATTAGAGTCAAGACCCTCGAAAGATTATTTAAAGAGAAAATTAGACTCACAAACAATTGAAGGAACTGACTTAAATAATAAGGAAAAATAATTATGACTGGTGCAAAAAATTATTCTATAGCAGATTTCCATTTGTGTTCGATTATCTTTGCAGCAAAGTCTGATCCAAAATATGAAGCTAGATGTTATGAAATGACGATAAATATAAAACAACAATCTTATTTAAAAATATAACAGACAACTCACTGAAATTAATGACAAAAAAATACACTCTTGTATTTCAAGGAGGAAATTACTAAATGAAAACAAAAAAAACCAGGATTTGTTTAGTGATCTCAGAGTCAATATTTTATAAAAACTGCAAAACTAATTCGAAAGCAATCAAAAAGATTTATGTTTTAAAAAATACCCAATTAAAATAACTTTCCTAAGAGAATGCTATTTACTAAGTTTTAATTATCTCAAATAACCGCAAATTATTTCATCATTACGTTCTCTAAATTGGATGAGAGATCTATTAAGCTGCCAATTTAAAACTTTAAGAATTATAAATTAAGTCAAAGCAAGTGTTTAAATCAATTCACATCCAAGTGAACACAAGGTTATATTGTAAAAGCAACATCTGCTTAATTAAAGGCTGTGAAAGTTACTATCTGTGAAGTTAACTTAAGCACAATAAAGGTTTCATTTGTATTAAATGAAATAAGGGTCCCTTATGTTTCGCAGGTATCGCAGGTATTGAAGGTATTGCAGGTATCGCAGGTATCGCAGGTATTGCAGGTATTGCAGGTATCGCAGGTATCGCAGGTATTGCAGAGATTGCAGGTGTCGCAGGTATCGCAGGTATCGCAGATTTTGCAGGTATCGCAGGGAGAAGGTAGCTAAATTGGGGAAATTGCCTTGGTAGCTAATGATTTTGAGAATTTGGGGATTAGCTTTCTGAATGATGATGAACATCCAGCCTAAAATAGCTCATAAGGAAATATAGAAACAATCCAATCCTTGAATATAATAATATGATATTAAAGTTCAAATACTTGAACTTACCATCAATCAAAGAGTTTAACAAAAATTTTATACCAATACAACCTAATTAACCATCAGTCCTAAATGACTATAAACAATTAAAGAAGTATGCCATATAGAATTTGTGAAGCAGAGAATGTGAAAAGATTCTTTTCATTTGATAATGGGTGCCCTTCTTTTTCAAAAAAACTGGAGATACCGCTTTGATAAAATCTTAAGACTTGCTCTCTGGCTAATATATGATAAATTCTTAAATGATTGAAATCAAACTATCATTTCATTTTGGAAATGTTGGCTAATCTTTCAAGCTTTAATTCAGTTTGCGTACATATTGCTCTTGTTAAGTGATGAAATAAAATAATTTCAAAAAACAGTCAATGATTTTACATATTTCATTGACGATGAAGAGTGCCATGTCAAATTAAAGACAGGACTCTGGGTTTTTGTCAAATCCATAGTATATTTTACTTCAAAAAGTAGAAAGAGCATTAATTTACATGATTAAGAATGTCATAAATAAAAAGAAATTAAACATACAATGCTAATTTGCCAGAGGTTTAAAGCTGTTAAAGCTAAATCACTATCTTCAAGTAAAACATTGGGACTTGTTATAATGACTCCTATTTACCAGTACAATATACTTAATATTTCAAGATTAAAAGATTAATAAAGAAACAACTTAGCTTTAAATTCTAAAATATCTAAATAGAACTTTGTAAAACCAAAATAGGATAATTCATTTGCATAAACTTATGTCTATCAACGATCAGCAAACATTTATAAGAATACTTTTGAAAAAGAAAATGCAAAACCAGAAGATAATGTTTTTGACATATTATCTAAAATAGAAGCTTCAAAGGAATAAATATTTATTTTCATGGGCAGATGTTGAAAAGTTTATATCAGGGGTTCAGACTAATTGACAAATAATTAAATTAATTTATAAAATGAAATCCCTCCCTCTAAAGGATGAGAATGAAGATGACAAAAAAAAGAAACCATCTCTAAATTCAGCAAACATTTCTTGTCTCTACTGCTATGTTACTAAAAATTACAAGAACTCATTTTTATTGTACAAAAACAAATCAAAACACAATGAGAGACACCATTCAATAACAAATAATGAAGCCAATAAACAAATTAGATAAAATTTTAACAATAAATCATTTATGATATTAAATTCAAATCTAAATTTCCAAGACTTTGCCTTCTTAACTGATGATGAGCTTGACACCTATTACTAAAACTGCCATCAATAATTTTCAATCAATATTATCAATAAAATTATTTCAGAAAGAATTTCTGCCAGATCTTAAATTGATGAAATGGATTTAAGAGAACATCAAAATGTCCAGAATATAAACGTTGATGAATCTATTCTACAGCATCACTAGTAAAATTTCTTAAATTCTTAACATGAACAAAACCCCAATGACATGCTAAATCTAAATGAGGAAGAGATTACTTTGGAAATGGCTTAGAAAACACATCAATGAGAAATACAAAAAATATATTGACGATTTCAAATCAGATCCATTCATTCTAAAATTTAATAATAACCCTTTGATACTTGTTCTACAAAAACAACTACTTCCAGGAGATATGTATGACCCATACTTGAAAGTTGCAGATGACAAGAATATAATTAAAGATAACAAAGAGTAATTCAAATTCCAAATCATCAATAATGACTTGAGACTCAAGCCAGAATACTATGTAAACATGCAAAAATCTCTCTCATTCAATTCAGCCTGCATGATTACCAAAGGTTACAAGAATATCAAGCTAACAAAAGAAGACATAACATTTGAATAAACAAAAGAAGACATAACATTTGAATAATCATCAATCCTTTATCAAATATTAAAGAAAAATAATAATTAAAGTAATCAAGAATAAAAATAGTGTGATAATAAAATGCAAGTTCCTTAACTAACAGCCAATCAACAAAATGCTTTAAATATTATTCAAAAATTAACAAACAAAAAGTCAATACCTATTGTTGCAGATGTTACACATTATGAAATCTGGAAAGAAATTTCGAGGGCATAGATTAGATTTGGGGGGAAATTATTTGATGTTATCATTACTGATCCACCATGAGATAACTTTGATGTCAATGCCAAAAAAGGATTTAAACCTTCCTATGATTTATTAAAGGACAAGTAAATATTTTAAATACCGTTCAATCTACTTTAAAAAGATGGATTTGTAATAATGTGGGTTGTAAATGCGAAGCAAGAAATGGCTTTGAACATGATGGGCAAACTTGGCTACACGTAAGTTTTTATTCCTATTTAATAATTATTGTTTAGATTTGTTGATGAATTTATATGGACAAAAACAAAAAATTATGGGCAAGTCAGATCAGGGAATGGACATGCTACCAGGCATGCATTTGAAAAGGCATTCATCTTTGGCATTGGCAATTATTAAATTAGAAAAGATGATTCAAGGTGCCCAACGTTGTTGCAGCCCCAATAAGGAATGCATCATAAAAACCAGATGAACAATATGCCCTAGCTGAAAGTTTATGTCCTAGGTGATTCAAACTTGAGATCTTTGCTCGTAATCACAATCTGAGAGATGGAGTGGTTTCAGTTGGCAATTAAATTTGATTGGCTATAACGAATTAAATGCATTCTTACTTGTGAAGTTTATATTAGTATTGTTTATATTTACTCTACTCTCAAAAATTCTACCTTACTA
>ARYC01018269.1:0-92188 GCA_000711775.1 Oxytricha trifallax
AACTATGGACTGTAAGGTACGTTGAACACTGGCGTTATTCTAAGTTGTTCATAACTCTTCCTTGTTTCTTTGGTCTTATGAACAGAAAGATTATCAACGAATAGTATAATCTCTTATTCAGGGTACTTCTCCCTCAGCTGTTCTAAGAACTTAATATACTGCTCTGTCTTAATAGAGCGAGGATGAATAAGGTAAGTTTCTAAACCAGTATCCTCGCTAATTCCTCCAAGAATAGCCATTGTTTATACCTTTGCTTTCTAGTCATATACTTCTATGTTGCTATGCCTCTTATACCAAGACTTCTAGATGAAAGTGTTGAATGTAAACACAGCCTCGTCAGCATGAATAAACTTAATATTATTCTATTAGGCTCTCTGCATTTAATTATAAATATAATTTAAGTTGTTGTTGTAAAAATGGCAGAGTGAAATCAATGACTCTCTTGATACGATTTACACCTTTGTAAGAGATACCGTTTCGTTTATAAATGTTTGCAACAGTCTATGCAGAGATCTTCAACTCAGGGAACTGGCGATGAAACATAATAGCTCGTTAGTCGAGAGAGAAGTGAGCCCAATAATTCAAAGTTTTTTCATTAATAAGATAGTCAATATGCTTCTATAGAAACTTTGACTTCCTTTTAGACTAAGAATTCAGCTATTATTGCTTTAATTACACAGCTTTCAAGCAGTGAGAGCAATCAGTTGAGGGACTACGCTTTAAGAGCAGTGCAATAGACTTATAGTTTAGTACTGGTTTGACTTATTCACTATACATATCACATCCATATCGAAGTTTAAACACTAAATCTATATACTCATCATCATAAATAGAGCCCAAAAGCTTGTTATTTTTGTCTCGCATTTAATTAATAACCCCAACCCCTAACAAATTCCCTACAAATCAAAGCACTTATAAACCTCATTAGTTTTGGGGTTTTGAATGTAACCATTTTAACTTTCAATAATAAGTTGATTATAGCACGAATTTAGGAGGTGCTCCTAATTAAGTACGTTCTGCTTTAGGAGGTATTTTATCATTTTATGATTAAAATTAGGGTGCTCCTAATTAAGTACTAGCATTTTAGGAGCTGCTCCTAATTAAGTACGTACCAATTTAAATTTAAAAATATGGAACTATAACAGTAGAAATTGATATCAATCTCTCAAGTTTGAAACCAGTTCTTATAACCTTCTCCATACCCTTCTTAGAGGTTGACCTCCTATAGGATGCCCATATTTAATAGTAAGTTTTAGAGATTTATATAATTGAATTCAATAAACTTAAATTTGAATATCATTTCTTAGATCTTTAAACAAGATGGAGCCAATGAATGATGCAATGAAAAGAGTGCAAGCACAAGAATTGATTCAAAGATTTAGAAGCAAGGAGGATTTGCATCGCTACCTGGTCCAGCAAGGTAATGAACTCATAGTAGCTAATCTTGATTATGTAGTTGGTTTGTTCCTGCCAACGATGGAAGGTACTAAAATTTCATTTCTAAGACGATACTCTGCGAAGAGAAGAAAGCATTGAAAACTTAAGATGTAAAGTTTGCAGAGATCCCAAACTATCCAGAAATCTCAGTGACTAACTTATATGATGATGCCATGAATGACCCAGAGGTTTCGCTGTACCTGCCTACTAAGAAGCAGTTGTAAAACAAACTACCTGAAAGAAACTATTTTTTGGCATACTTGCAACAATTAAAGGTGATTACTTGAAAGAAATTATTCAAGAATCTCATAAGAAAAGGTACAGCATCTCTTCAGAAGATAAGGAAAAATAAGGGATCAAGATAAGTGAGAGCTGGCTATCAGAGCTGCAGAGGTACCCTTATATTTCAAGTAAGATTTGTAGTTTAACTCTTTAGAAAATCTGGTACTGCATCTTCTTGATGAAGGAATAGAGCAAACATCACAGAGAGCGAAATGCGCAGACAAAGAATGAAGTTAGCAAGAGACTTTATTCAAATATTTAGCCTCCAGAGTCAATTAACATAGATGCTGGAGCTGGCAGCAAGAGAAGAAACCTAGGCCCAAGCAAGCCTTAAGAGGAAGAAAAGAAAGAGAAGCCAGCTCCCTCTAAAGAATTTTAAATGTGACTTATATATTCATTAACTTAACTACAAAAATTATTTATATACATTCACTCTCCCTTCTTTAGCAAACTTTTAGACCAATTAATTATCTACTCTCTTCGCTGATCTTATAATAAAGTCTACTGTATCGATAGGTAGGTCATGCATCAATTGGTATATCAGCAGTTTCTTGTAATGATTTTTTAATATACCTCAGTAGAACTCAATTCCATTTAAATATGGACTCTAAGGTACGTTGAACACTGGCGCTATTCAAAATTGTTCATAACTCTTCCTTGTTTCTTTAATCTTATGAAAAGAAAGATTAATTCTAAATAGTATAATCTCTTATTCAGGGTACTTCTCTCTCAGATGTTCTAAGAACTTTATATACTGCTCTGTCTTAATAGAGCGAGGATGAATAACATAACTTTACTTTCTAGTCATATACTTCTATGTTACTATGCCTCTTATACCAAGACTTCTAGATGAAAGTGTTTAAGGTAAACACAGCCTCGTCAGCATGAATAAACTTAATATTATTCTATTAGGCTCTCTGCATTTAATTATAAATATAATTTAAGTTATTGTTGTAAAATGGCAGAGTGAAATCAATTACTCTATTGATACGATTTACACCTCTGTAAGAGATTCCATTTCGTTTATAAATGTTTGCAACAGACTATGCAGAGATCTTCAACTCAGGGAACTGGCGGTGAAACATAGTTGCTCGTTGGTCAAGAGAAAGGTGAGCCCAATACTTTCAAAGTTTTCTCATTAATAAGAGAGTCAATATGCTTCTATAGAAACTTTGACTTCATCTAAGTCATAGAATTCAGCTATTATTGCTTTAGTAATACTGCTATAAGGCAGAGGGAGCGAACATTAGATGGACTTCGCTTGAAATTTCAATGTAAGCAGAGGAAGTTGAAGTATATTTTGTAAGAAGTGTGAAAAAGACTTCACTCATAAATCTTATTCGCATAGTCATTAAAAGATGCAAAAGCAAGCTAAGCCTACTGTATACTTAAAGCATGAAAAGTTGATGGAAAGTATGATTGCTATTAGTGACATAAGCAGTACACTCATACAAGAGACTTAAAGAGCAACTTTTAAAAGGAACAAGAAAGAAATAGAAGTTGAAGATTAAGATTAATTCACTCACTGAAGTTGCTAATAAAAGAACTGAAAGAGAGCCTCAGTTGAAGAACTTTATTAAGCAAGGGAATCAGAGTTTGTGATCATAGCACGTAACCTCTTAGCATGAGAGATCACTAAAATCATGATTGAGATTTAATTCAAAAAAATTCCAGTACTTGTTTAGATTGATTTAGATAATTCACTCTAAGGCTATCTAATTCTACTCCTTTGACAAGAAAGTTATCAAGGATCATAAGTATGCTTTTAAGGTATATCCTTTCAACTATCTCCTTAGTGATGATAAATATTAAAAAGAGTTTACTAATGGGCATCAAGCACACACTAAAGAAAAGTTTAAAGAGCGCAAATACTTAATTAAGCTATATGCTTTCGTCCTTGCCAAAGATCATGCAGCTTTCAGACTTCCACTCTTTGAAATGACCCTAAGATATTACATAACTGATCAAATAAATCATAGATAACATGCATTTATGATTTATAATTTATGATATATAATAATTTAATAAATCTATTAATAAAACTTGTACTAGAATGAAATCACTCTCAAACCCCCTCAAACAAAGATAATGTTGATCGCAATATCTTGTTGTTGAGATATGGAAAGATTAAGCCTAAAACAAATCCTATGTTGGTTTACACAATGAAAGATATTTCAAAGGTATTAAGGGTATCTATAAGATATGTCAGACAGGTGTGCTCAAGGTAGAGTGAGCTATGACTGGCAAGCAAAAACAAAAGTAAAAGTTGCAAGCACATCATTAAACTGCTTTGTCAGTGAATAAACATTGGATGAGCAGAAAAGGCTATCTCTCCATTCAAGGGCCAAGCTTTTCCATAGAAAATTCCCATAATAAAAAATATCCCCTTCCTAAATTCAATATATCTTCAAAAAGTTCAAGATCAAATACAAAATCATGAGAAGCACGTACAATAAAAGCAAGTCTAAACATAAAGTTATTTAATAATAACGATTAGAAAAGTTTGCTTCACTTCTGAAAATGGTAGCTCAGAATAGGAAAATTATATACGTTGACGAGGTTATCTTTAAACTTTAATAGGTTGAGTAGCATGCATGGGCAAGGCCAAAATAAAACTAAAGAATATTAAAAGAAGGCTTTAAACTGAAGACTTTCGCAGCCATAGTTGGTATAAGCATGGAATCCGGATTGGAGGGTTATTTTATAAAATAAAAATCTATCAACTCAGCTGACACCTCAGCTATGATTGACTATCTTCACATTTAAAATTGATAATAAGATGTTGCAATTTTTGGGGACAATCTAAAAGGGAACCATAGCAAGACTGTTCAGAATAAAATAAAAAGTTACAACTGGAGCTGCTTGTTTAACGCCCCATACTCGCCAGAGTTCCATTGTATAGAGGAAGTTTTCTCCCAAATAAAGAAAAAGTTCAAACGCCAGATGATATTAAATGATTTTAAAGTGGGGGAGACTTAGCATATCAACTTGATTAAATAAGCAATAGAGAATGTTTAAACTTAGACAATAAGAAATATAATAGATAGGCACTTGAACAAGATGAATTATTATTTAAAAAATAATTTTAAAAAAATACTGAAAGCAGTAATAACAGCAAAATAATTATGGTTCTTTCCATGGTATCATTTTTCGGGTACCCTTTCTGAAAGTGACTCTTGAAAAATGATAATGTCTCTGAGTTGGGCACTCATTGGTCTCTTACCCTCGATATTAGACTTGTATTCTGAAAAAGATGCTAAACTCTCATGACACTCCCTCTTCTTTTTTTGTTAGCGATGTCTTGACTTTAGCTTGAGCATAGAGAGTGCTTTGCCTTTAGACTCTAATTATAAATTATTAAATATAATAAATCTTATTTGAAAAAAATGGCTCTCCTTATAGCTGTCGATATTCTTCATCCTTTATAAGGATTTTTTCTTTTTCTTCCTCCATGGTGTCGCTTAGATTTCTTGACCTATTTGCATTCTTTATGAGAGAGGACATATAGTTTGTATGAAGGATGCCCAAGACCCCATCGAAGTATTTTCTATCAGGTAGCATATGATAGTCTGGGTCATTATTCAAGAATTTCATGATTTATGGGTCTTCTTGAATTTGTTTAAAAATCTTCTTTACTGAAAGTTCTTCATAGAATGGAACGTTCAACTATACAGCCTCTCCAGATTTCAAAAGGAGCTTTTCGCCAGCTAAAAAGTCCTTAATGAACCTCATGGTAACATGGTCATCGTTGAGCAAAATGTACTCTATAAGTGTTAATAATAGTATCTTACTGTTAAAACGCCAAAAAATTTAACCAGTCATTCTTTGACCTAAATTTATTTTAAAATTCTCTGATGTCATGACTATGGACGTCTTTCCTCTCCATGGGCTAAATTTTTTATTATGATTAAACTGATATATTAAACTAAATCAATTAATTATTCTGTTGTAAAGTTTGATTCATGAGTTAAAATAAGTATACTTAGTTGAAATTCAGTCTTGAGCCTTAGCTATACATGCTGACCAGAAATTGTGTAGAAATTTTGTAATATGAAATAAGTTAATCAAAATAAGCATTAGCTTAAAAAATAACTTAAGATTATTTAAATTATAAAATAAATGTATGAATATAAAAGGATACCACTCCTCCATAGCTTCCTGAGTTGTGAATATAGAAATTTAATATAATTTTGAGAATTATAATTATATGAGTGTCCATTATTTTACAAAAAGGTTAATTTGCTTACTTTTTGAAGACTACCTAAGTTTCTACTCAAAAAATTCGGCTTCCTAAGTTTTAACTAATTTTTTTCCTATTTTAAGACAATTTTTATATTTTACTAAAATTCTAGAGATGGAACACATCTATACTTACTTGCTGTAGAATAGTTTTATAATAGGCAATAATTATTTGAATTTATTGATAAATTTTTTACTTACCTTTTTATGATTTAATGAAAGTCAAGAAGCCATAGTACACTTACTATAGTAATTTTATTCTCCCTATAAAATAAGTTTGGAGATTAAGGTTTAACATTTTTAATGTAAAATGATAATTAAAAATAATTTTTATAATAATTATTACCTAGTTTTAACTCATGCCATAACTTGCTAATCACACTGATTTGATTTAAAAGTCTTATTTATTTATATTATTGTTGATACTTCTTGATATTTTAATCATAATAATATAGTAAATATAGAATTATAGTAAAATTAATAAAAAAACAAAATGGTTTTATAGCATAGTGATAAGATAAAAAATAAAACCATTACACCCTTTTAAAAATCTGAACCTAAGTTTCTACTCAAAAAAATTGGACGTCCTAGGTATCTACTCACTCCAATATTCAAATCAAAAGTATACTAAAATAGCTAAAGCATGAATAGAACTTTGTTAGAAAATACTTTAGAACTTAAATGCGAAAGAACATCTAAACAAAAAGGGTTATCAAGTGTGAGAAATATATATGCAATTATTGTGAGTCACTAACTTCTCATGAGAGCTTGAATTCACTCGATGCTCACCAGTCTAACTATCATAAGGAGGTCCATTAGATAGCAAAGGACAAGATAAAGCTTGAGGAACGTACATTTCAACACTGTGGGAAGGATAAGGGGAGAGCTTACAATTGTTAAAGACATGAAAGTGTTTCCAAACTTAATAATAACAAAACCAAAGTAATAACAAAAAAGAGAGAAGATAGCTCAAATTAAAAATTCCCTAAAGGGCCAGCAAAATTAGAAACGGATGTCATAGATGGGTACAAGCTTATATTAATTTAGTAAAAAGTTTATTAAATCAAATACAAAACAGTAACAGAGCCTGTCATATTCTAGGGAGAAATAAGTGATTATAAAATGTGGGAGCTAATTGCAAATAACGCTATGGTAAGGTATGGCAAACTTTATGAAATAGTACTTATGGACCCTGCATACAGAATAAAATAAAGAGTTCTAAATGGTACCATGTCTGATGAAAAAATTCTAAAGATGCCTTTAGAGTTAGTACAAGAGAGGTGAATTCTCATTATGTGGTTTTTAAATCAAAAGAAAGAGGTTGCAAGACAGTTCTTCAAAGATCATGGCTATGATGAAATCGAGAAAGGTGAATGGATCAATTGACAAAAAATCATAACTACTTAAAGGATCTGGCATGTACACTGCCCATAATAACGAGAGCTTTCTTAAAGGGAAAAAAGGTTACGTCACTGACATGATAAAGTATCATGTGACTGAAAATGTCATCTTTTCTGAAATAGGAAAGCACTCTGAGAAGCCCAAGGAAATTTATGACTTCATATAGGTGTGGTCCCAGATAGACTCAACCTAGAAGTTTTCGCCAGACCGAATAACATCAGACCTAACTCCACTTCTTTCGGCAACCAGTTGATAAACGCAGAGACGTGAGTTATGGACATCAAAAATTAGTAGCTTTTATATAGAATTATTATTAAATTAATAAGTTTAAATTATTATATACTATGATTAATTGTTTAACCTAAACATTACATGGTATCAAAGAGCTTCTTAAGTTAGGCTTTGTTCACAGAGATCTTAAGCCTGAGAATAAAATGTTGAACTTTTCACCAGTAGCAGTAACAATAATTGATTTCAACATAGCCTTAAGAGTGGAAGTATCAAGGCTTGGAAGAGTTATAAAAACCCCAGGCTATTATCCAGAAAGAGAAGACGGGAGAAATGGTGACTTTCAATGAGATGTGTAGGCTATGGCAGCAATAATAATAGAGTGTGATATGCCTCGCAATGAATACTACTCTACAAGGTGCGAGAAGGATGCTAAACAAAGAATAAAGCAATTTATTGACAAAACAAGAGAATCTTAATCAATAAAATAGATGGCAGAGTAAGTAATAATTAGTAAATTAAATAAGGAATTCCATGTTAATCAAAACAATGATGTTAATGATTTTATTAAGGTATATTGATTCATTTTAACTTAAATTTAATTTATTTACATAACTCAATCAGTCTAAATGTGAATATGCATAATCCATAAAACCATCCTAACAGTTAGCCAAAATTATTGCTTTTTAATACAGTACAATTCTTTCAGATGTCAACATTCTGACATTAGAGTAAACAATCTGACAATTTTACTAATTTTATTTGTGTTATTATTTTGTGATAAACGTTTAAAATAGAGCTTTTTTCTGTGATATCACAAAATTAAGTTTTTAAAATTTGAAAAAATAACAGTAAAAATTCCTATTCTAAACCATAGAAAAATTTATATTTTTCATCTAACATTTAATAAAAAACTTATTCAATATCAAACAATTTATGGTTAAGAATTGGAATTTTTACTGTTATTTTTTCAAATTTTAAAAACTTAATTTTGTGATATCACAGAAAAAAGCTCTATTTTAAACGTTTATCACAAAATAATAACACAAATAAAATTAGTAAAATTGTCAGATTGTTTACTCTAATGTCAGAATGTTGACATCTGAAAGAATTGTACTGTATTAAAAAGCAATAATTTTAGCTAACTGTTAGGATGGTTTGATGGATGATGCATATTCACATTTAGACTGATTTAGTTATGTAAATAAATTAAATTTAAGTTAAAATGAATCAATATACCTTAATAAAATCATTAACATCATTGTTTTGATTAACATGGAATTCCTTATAAAGTTTATGGAATCAAGCCTAATCCACTATCAGACATTTCAATTGAATAAATAGAATATAGGTTGAGTAAAATAAATTTCAGATTATTTACTAAATATTACACATTAAAACCTATTGAAAAACCCCAACTATTAACATATTCACCACAAATCAAAGCACATTTAAACATCATTAAGGGTTTTGGGGTTTTGATTCAAGTAAGTATAGATATTGAGATCGTCTGCTTCAAACTCCACATATTGAGCTGAGTAAGATCTTAGTGTGAATAGTAGAGTACCAACTTGCATATTATTGCAGTTCAGTATTAAGGTTGCACTATCATTCGTTGCTTTATCTTTCTCTGTAATGGTAATGATTAACTCATCATTCTATTAATGCCAAGATGATTGGCAATTTTTATAAAAATAATAGCATGGTATGCTTAATATATAGATTGCTTTAAATAATAATCTTAAGCTTTTGCCTTAAATATCTTAAACTTAAATAGATAAAATTGATATTTCCAACTGTCGGCAAATTTTAAAAGGTACTGATGGTTGAGAACATTTTATAAATTAATAATCATTTTATAAAATTAAACTAATTAGTTTATACTATTTCTATGGCTTTATTTTATAGATTAAGGAATTAAAAAGCCTTTAAATCTCACTAATCTTCATCGATTTGTAATTATAGAAATTTATATCTGACATAAAAGCTAATATAAAAGTAGAATCTTCCTTAAAAATATTATTTTTATATGTTTCTATATAACTCAAACTATTCTTTAAGCATTAGTATAGATCTAAAAGGATCATTGATCCTATAAGGATTTTGAATCCTAGACTTAGAGTATAATTATTTGAAATTCCGATAATCATTTAGTTATAGCACTGGAATATTAAAAAAAATTTTGGAATCGCAGCAACCGTCAATAATTTTATAATCTGGTGACAGCTGAGAAAACTATCAAATAAATTTTATTAAATAAATATATGGTAAGGATAATAAAGATTTTATGATTATAGTTACAACTTATATGAGCTTTAATTCAAAATTAAAATATTTTGCAATCATCATGGACTTTAAATATTACAAGGTACTTCTAAGTCATTCAACACCAAGTACATGTTATTGTCTATCTGATACATTCTTTAAAATATTATTAATGTTAATAAATGGATGAAAGAATTAATTCCACAAGTAATTGTTATCTTATAGAAGTTAGAGTAGACGTTTATGAAGATATTGTGGAATAAATTTTGAATTTAGAAAATTAATTAAATTTAAATTAACAATTATCTAAAATCGTAACTGTTAACTCTTTGGAAACCTAGACATGGAACTTGTTCAATAAAAAATTCAAAATCAGATGTACTATTCTATTGTCGTTACCCTCTATCGCATTACTTAAGCGAGATAATTTGTTTTAATTTTTAGATTTGATTAGTTGATTTTAATCCTATAAATCAAGTAAAATTATCTCGCTTCAGAAATGCTGTAAAAAAGAACCGCCAATAGTGAAGTCCAGTTGACTTTGAATTCTCCATTAAACAAGCACAATATTATCTAGATTACCAAAAAAGATAACTGCCTCTTATTATTAATTTTATTAATTTTCCAATTCAAAATTTATTCCTACAATATTATCGTCGTTAGCTTTGTCCTGTTTGCCATTGTTAGAGATGATATATTTAAGAGCTACAACTTTCTAGAAGGGTAAATATCTCTTGAAAGCTGGTGATGTTGCAACTGTGTTATTCAAATTTAACATTAATATTTTATATTTTAAAATTCATTTTGTTATTTTAAATTATCATTTCATACTAAATTTGTAGAACAATAGTAGCTCCGCATTTTGTCTTTGATTTCGAGCTGAACATTCAAAACCCCAAAACCCCTGAAGTTGTTTGATTAAGTTTTTTATTGATATAAGTATTTTATTAAGCATATTTTTTTAGGGTTTTAATAGGGTTTAAGTATTTAAAAAACATTAATAAATGAGTATATACAGTGAGATTTTTAAATAATTCACACAACATATGCTTAAAATTATGTGGCAATTTTCTGAATTTATCTTTTTAAGTTGCTGTTTTATTTAATCTATCGTTACATCGTTTTCATTGCTTGGTTTGATTATTGTAGTGTATCCAATCAAGCTCTTTGAGGTATCAATTAATTTTGTTTTAACGAGATACTATTTGATTCTTTACTTAGAATTTCTTTCATTCTTGCAGCTGAAGTAATCGTTCATTGGCATGTCACTCTCTATTATCATTCCTGCTAATGCCCAAATATCCCACGATGTATCTCTATCTCTCCAATCTTCTCTCTCGTGGAAATATCCTGGAGTGCCTCGTACATTACCTAGAGCAAAGGCTTGCATACTTTGAGCTCTGTCGAAATCAATAATGTAGACACCTATAGGTTGAAAGTTTTTAATGAATTTATCTGGCTTTTTGTCTCTATAAACATAACCAAGTTTTGAAATCTCGGTTATTCCCTCAATTATCTTCTGTACTATCTAACTAATTTATCTTTACCATATATTGTCAGATAAAAACTCTCTGTAAGTTATTTCAAGAGTGGATGCCTAAATGCACATGATCTTTTCCAGTGTATAGTATCTAGCTATATAACAAGATTGCCTCTCTAAACTGCTAAAAGCATTATACTCATGAGCGATTTTCATTTAGAAATTCTTGAGAGTAGGGCTTCTCAAAATACTCGCAGATGTACTTGCTATCCATCTTTAATGCTTGAGGTAAAGCTTAGGCATATCGTTTAGGCTTATCTACAGCGAGTTGATTAGCCTCCTCCTCAATTTGCGCAGCTTCTTTGATGACCTACTACTTAACTTATATTTGAACCTCATAGCTAGTCTGGTCAAAGTTTACATAAGTAGGTTCTCTGGTCTCTACTTCTTAGGTTGCTGAAATGATAATTTTTATTGGTTTGATCCAAGTAATGCTGATCTTCTCAAAATGTTAGCAACCATTATAGTTTGCTGATACATATTATTGAATATATGATGGATTCTGACTAGATATACTATAATAGTATTGAAAAAGATACTCTGGTAATGTCTTTGTTGAAAGGGAAGTAAAATAAGTTTCCAAAAAAGGTTGCTAGTAAACATGTTTTATGAATTTGTTTTATATGTTAGCGAATTAAAAAGCTCCTAAAGAGGTTTGTATCTTTATTAGGTCCTCCAAATCAAGTTTGAACTTAATTTGAAGGTAAATTTATTAAACATTTTTAATTTTAATATGCTCCAAATTAAGTTTTAACCTTAAAATTTTACTTCTATTAAAGTCTCAACTTAATTTGGAGAACCTCCTAAAATAATTAAACATTATATAGGAGCAATTTAATAGAGATAGATTGATAAAAATTGAAATTAAACAGTGTAACTTGGAATAAATTTATGAATGCTTCTCCGCATATCTTTTCAAGGTTTACATTCTCTAGGTCTTCCCTATTTAGTAGTAAGATTTTAATTATCTTAGAATGGATATCCATAATTTTAAAATTCATTCACATTATAGAAAGAGGAAGCTAGATGGTGTCTATGAATGATGCAATAAAGAGATTTCAATCTCAAGATTTAAAGCTAATTAAGTATTTGAGAGAGGGCCTAAAAAATTAACAAAATTTTAATGATATAATGTATAGTTTAACTACAGTAATATGCTCTTAAATGTCTCATAATAAGCTCCATTTTCTGCAACAAGATCATCATCATTTATAGTTATTATATTTATATCGGAGCTCGTTCACATCATCATGTCTGAAGCATCAATAAAGTCGAGTTGTAGAATCATATGTTCACATCTCATCCACATCTCGATTTAAGACTGCTAATCTCAAAATCAGTTGACAGGGCAGTCCTCCATTTAATTAGGTGAAAATTCAATAAACTAGATAGGCATGGTCTTAACTAATAAGCATTAGTTTAAAATTAAATATGACATCAATATTAAAATTTCGTTAGAGATTAAAATTAATAGTTAAGAATTTTTATCATTAATTATTAACACTTAAAAAGTTTTAATTTATATGATTTAATTTATTAATATCTCTAGTTTATTGAATTTTCACCTAATTAAATGGAGGACTGCCCTGTCAACTGATTTTGAGATTAGCAGTCTTAAATCGAGATGTGGATGAGATGTGAACTGATGATTCTACAACTCGACTTTATTGATGCTTCAGACATGATGATGTGAACGAGCTCCGATATAAATATAATAACTATAAATGATGATGATCTTGTTGCAGAAAATGGAGCTTATTATGAGACATTTAAGAGCATATTACTGTAGTTAAACTATACATTATATCATTAAAATTTTGTTAATTTTTTAGGCCCTCTCTCAAATACTTAATTAGCTTTAATAGAGAAATTCAGAAGTAAAGAGGATTTATATAGAATTTGGTATTACAAAGTAAGTTCTTAACTAAGATTAATATATTTTTATATCATGATAATTTGATTGTTCTTGCCAGCTTAGAAGCGACTAAAATCTTATTCCTAAAAGGCTTGGTGATTTATGAATTAATAGTTTTTATTTCTAGTGAAATCAGGATGAATGAAATTCCTAACTACTCTGACTCAAGCATGACAAACTTTTATGACAAAGCTATATTGATCAATGCTCTCTACTTCCATCAAAGCTACAGCTCTTTTTTAAGTTGCCAGAAAAAATTTCTTCTTTGATGTTCTTGGAACTCTGAAACATGAGTACTTAAATGAAGTAATTTAAGAAGCTAACAAAAATAGCTCCAGCATTTCTAAATAAAAAGAGAAGCAAGGAATAAAAATCAGCGAGACCTGGCGCTAGGTGCAAAAGTATCCATTCATCTCTAGTAAGCTTATTCTTCTAATTTTATAGAAAAACCTGGCTGCCTTATAATTGATGAAAAAGCGCAGCAAACTAAACAGAGAGAGAAAGTCTTAAGTAAAACATGAATTGAGAAAGAGACTCTACAAAGATTTATAAAAGCCAGAAGAGATGAACATAGATGCAGGAGCTGGCACTAAGAAAAGAAACATAGGCCCAAGCAAGACATAAGAGGAAGAAAAGAAAGAGAAGCCAAATCCCTTTACGGGCAAATTTAATATGTGAACTTATTCATTCGTTTAAATCTAATACTTATTTATAAACACAAAATCTACCTTCTCTTGGGCATACTTTAGCTTTATCATCGCTGACTCTTTTATAAGCACTCTTAATAAAATCAACTGTATCTATCTTCAAGCCGTGCATCAAGTGATAGTGCAGTAGTTTCTTGTAGTGGCCTTTCAATAACCCCAATATAATTAAATTATATTGAACTGAGGACTGTAGGGAACATCAAATACAGGTTTTATGTTTAGCCTTTCATATTCCTTCCTTAATTCTTTAGTTTATGGACAGATAAGTTATCTACAAACAGAATGATCTCTTAGGTCGACGTACTTATCTCTGAGTTATTACAAGAACTTAATATATTATTCGGTCTTAATTGAGTGAGGTTGGATAACATAAGTCTCGAGGTCATTATCTTCGCTTATTCCTCCAAGTATAGCATGAGTTTAAACCTTAACCTTTTAGTCATAAACTTCTATATTACTATACCTCTTGTACCAAGACCTTGATATAAAGGTATTGAATGTAAATACTGTCTCATCAGCGTGTATGAAATTTATATTATGCTCTTAAGACCTCTGCATTTAATTGAATATATAATTTAAATTATCCCTATAAAATAGAACATTAAGGTCAATCACTCTCTTAATGCGATTGACTGTCTTGTAAGATACTTTATTCTTTTTATATATGTTCGCTATAGATTAAGCAGAGAAGTGTAGCTCAGGAAATTGGCGATGAAACATTACAGCTCTCTATGCTAGAGAAAATGAACCCAAAATTTAAGAATCTTATCATTAATAAGATAATCGATATATATGATGCTACTAGAATTTTAGAGGTCTTTTAGGCTCAGAATAAAGTTGCTAATAATATAAATTTAATGCTAGTAGACAGTGAGACTTCACAGTTGCAAGAGATTTATTATAGAGCAGTCTTGCTATAGACGTATATTTAAGAATAGGTCTGAGTTAATCTCTATAATCATCGCATCCATATCGCAATTTAATAATAAATATATTTACTCACTATCCTAAACTTACCCCCAACCTCGCATAAATAGCTAATATTTAAACTTTAAAACTTCCATAAATCCTATTAAATCTCTAATAAAGTATGCAGTAAAAGTCTGCTTTTATCAATCAAAAACTCAATCAAACAACTTTAGTGGTTTTGGGTTTTTGATTATAAAAACAAAATTAAAAAACTGTCAAATATTTATTTAAATTATTTATTGATACTGAATGTAAGATCTTAAATGCATTTTATTAAAAATATATTAAGATTACTTTTATTATAGAGCTTTGATTATATAGTGTAAATAGCGAATTTATGATGATAAATGTTTGAGCAAGAGGGGATGCGAAGACAGTTGATTAAAAGAATATAGAGCATCACCTTTTTCAATTTTTAAGGAGGCAACTTTCTTTTAATTAAACTTGGTAAAATAAATTAAAATGAAGCAGATGCGCCATCTTTTTCATCTGCATCCATATTATAATCGGCAATGGAATCCTAAATTTAGATTGATTTTTAAGCGAAAACTTTTGAGTTATTAGCCATGATGTTGAAGTCAAAAATTCCCTCCCCAGCAATCATACATGGGATTCTTACTGAAAAGGTATCGTTGTTACTAGAATCTTCATCACTGAGCATTAAGAGAACTTACTCATAGCAAGAAATCTCTAATCCGTTAAATAAACGATACCTCCTCTATGGATGTTTTATTAACAGCAAGTATAAATTTAATTCAAGGCGTCGGAGTAGATGAACATGGTTAACTCATCCTAATTGTTCTTCTCATTCTAACCGTTCAATAATTAAATAAATAGTAATATCATTTATAATAAGTGTATATTTTAGTTTAAAGTTATAAAGGGAAAAAGAAAGCTTAAAAAATTTAATTGTGTCTATATTTCTATTGGCAGCAGAAATTGTGTTATTACCAAGTTTTGATGGCTTTTACTTCAAAATTTGGCTTGATTAGTTGTTAATTTAATAATAATGTAGCAATTAAAATTTAAGGATAACTGGGAATAGCGAATGCAATCTCATAGGAAAGGGAATATGTTGCTTCCTTCTCATTCTTGGTTGCTAAAAATTGAAGTTCTACTTGCTAGAACCCATTATCTTAACAAGAAATATTGACCTTTCTGGTGAAGTCATCATTTCCCACAGTTTTATAAATAAGTTTAATTAATCTCTTTATCACAATTACAATTAAATAATGGTGAGTGGTTGCTATAGTTGAAGCTGTTGAATCAATTTCTCTTAAAAACACTTGAACATAATCCTTGCATGGAATAGATGTATTTTTAAAGCAATTAATCCGAATCTTTCAAGAGCATATAAGTCTTTGTAAGATGAGTTTAATTGTTGAATTCTAACTTTGTCCGACTTGACATATATTAGCAATTAATCAAAATATAAATATAATTAATCATTAGATTATCATCTTAAGGAATGCTTTACAAAATTTTTAAGGTTAATACATCTGTAGTAATCGTTTAAAGAGACAAGTTCGACGTTTTAATTTAGTATTTTATTATTTAATGATAAATTTAAAAGTACGTTGTAAATCCCTTAATTCAAATAAGATAGAATAGAAATAAACAAATTAATAGAGAGTTGGGGGGGAGAGGAGTTTCCTGCCCCAAAATTTAGATGCATCCAAGGGGGGAAGTTCCCTGACCCAAAAAGGTAGTTTCTTGGCCCCTTCAGAAGTTTCATGCCCCATACATAAAATATATAATACTAATAAATTTCTCAAAATCTATAATAATCAATAAAGATTTAATTATTTATAATATATTATTAAAGATCATTTATGCCTTGATAATGAATTTTAATTTTAATGAAAATCTTATTAATTATAAATAAGAAACAATTATTTTAGCATTGTTTTTTAATTTATAATTTGATAAAAATTGATAAATCTACTTTGAAAATTATGAATCATTAAAAGTTTTTTTGTAAATGGTAAATGTAATTGAAATTAAAATTTATATTTTTTAATGTTTTTATTGCCAAACAATTAAAAATTTAATGTTGGGGCAGGAAACTTCCCTCCAGAGAATTAAAATATGATATATTCCTCTAAAACAAATTTTGCCATTTTTTAATATATAAAAACAAGATTAGTAAATCGTTTAAGGTAAGAGAAATTAAAAAGAGATCAAGATCTCTTTATTATAATAATCAGTAATAAAATTTGGATATTAATACATCTTAAATAGTAGCCATAAATTGATTAAAAATAGTAATAGGTTCTTAGAATATTAATCTACCTTTTATTAAGTGTTGGTGTTGAATTGTCATTATTATCAATGAGTCTGAAAATGTTCTTGAAGCACAATTAGGTTTTTGATAGTCATGAGAATCAGAGTTCACACCATTCTCTTTTGCGCTGCTTTTTATTCTCTAAATTAATAAGCAAATTCTAAAACTAAAAAAAAATATTATCAAATATTTTAATTTATCGTTTCTTTTCTTTACAAGTCAGTAAATTGCATTTTATTGTAGCTCTATTTCAATCATATTTACATTTCATGATTAAATCATCATTTATAAAACAATTTACATAAACTTTATTTTTATCTCTCATTTAAATTAAAGGGTTTATGATACTCTAAAGTTACGAGCTGAAGCTCCAGTGACTGATTTCTGAGTAAATAAAAAATCCCCCTCCTCGGTGCAGTTGAATAATGAATTTAATTTAATTATTTCCTATGAATTACAAATATGAAATAATGAGGAATCATAGGAAGTTTAATTCATGAATGAGGAGATTCTGAGTGTTTTGTTGCAGGCGAATTTTTCATCGACATTGATTGTTGTGTTTCTCAATAAAACGTAAGGATCAATTCTATAGTAAGGACCGTCCGTATAGGCGACACCAAATGAGATGTAATCCGGTTTATATTAAAAATAAGATTTAATTCCCTTTTAATTTAAATTAACTTTAAATTTAGTATTGTCAGTCTTATCAAGGTTTTAGATTGAAGCGATAGTGACAATATACACTAAAGAAGAGAGAGAAGGCAACTGTTAGAAGCCAACTGTGCTGGCTAGTACGATATTTATACTCATAAAGAAGATATATTTAGAATCCTAAAACTCTTTCAGTAGTTTGATAGAATTTTTGATTGATAAAAGTTGGCAATATGTTTATACTTTATTGGGGTTTTAGTAAGGTATATGTTAGGGATTAAGGTTTAAATGTAAAGTTTATTGGTATATATTTGAGGTGTTTTATTTTACTAATCACTCAAACATTGCATCTTTCTAAACTTTATTTCTATTATCCAACTTACAATTTAGTCTATTGTGTTGTTCGCTCTATTGTTAGGTTCAATGATTATATCCTCAGCCATATCTTTCATCTAACTTTTTATCTTATTTTAGTCTAGGTATTTCTGTATTCTCTGTTTTGAATATTTCTCTCTATTAAAGGTGTAGTAATCATTTCTTGGCATTTCAAATTCAAAAATTAGTGCTGCTACAGTTCAAATATCCCATTTAGTATCAACATCTCATCTCCAGTCCTCCCTTTCTAGAAAGTATTTAGGAGTACCACAATCGTTGCCAAGTCCTAAAGCTTCAGCTCTCTATGATCTAATGAAATTCTGAGAGGTGAAAAATCTAGCATAATATTCTCAGGCTTCAAGTCTCTATGAACATATCCTATAGTATGCAGCTCTTTAGTGACTTTAAAAAGATTTTTTAGAATAATTGGTAACTACTTTGAAATACTTTAATCTTATATTTAGTCTCTTAAAGTCATTTAGTATAGAGGGAGACGAAAAGCAAATGATCTTCAGCAAGCAAATTAGCATCAAGCATTATAATAAATCTGCTCTGAACTACCTCTTGACTTAGCATGTGTTTGGAATTCATTGATTGAAAGGATATATTTTGTATTCGAACTGCTAATCTGTAATGACTTTTGTTTCAATCTTATCCTCAAGGATAAACTACTTTCTTTGCACTCTTCAAGTTCAATTATATTCAATAATGGAAGTTTAGTGCTTAAATCTTAAGTCTAATATTTACTATCTCAGAGGCAGGGAGATTCCTAGCTGCTTAAACTAGTCTGTTTTCTTTCTTTACCTTTTGTTCCAAAGATTCTAAAGGGTCTCTTAGTTTTCTTTTTGAAGGAAGACCTCTTCAGTCTCACGATCTATGACTTCAAACTTCTTGCCATGATGGTTTTATAGGTTAAATTTTAAATCCCTTGAATGATTATATTGCTTATTGCAAGAAGGGCAGAAATATTCCATTTATCTTATCATACTTAAGATAGAGCTTGCTAGAATATATTTATTATTATTATTTAAAACTTTATGGAAATTAATACAGGGGCTTAAGCCTGCCAGATAGTTAATAGATTTAACTTCATCCTTTTGACTTTTGGCACCTTCTATCAACCCTCCCCTTAGGTATGAGGAATCCAGTTCTAGCATCTGGCTAATGCTAACATACCACCACAATGATTGCAAGGGGAACTTGATAATACCCTCGCGTGGTTTTGCAATTTTGTGCGCTTCTGAATGAATTCTTCTCTTTATGCTATAATGATTTTCTTAGTGATTTATTATGTTTCAGGTGAAGCCCCTTCTCAGTAAAGGCTTAATGCTGGCTTTGCTGATGGGGAAAACTACTAGAGATACTCTGTTGAAGATTTCTTATGAAAAGTTGTTCCCTACTTTTCATCAGCAAATAGAGTCCAATATAAAATCAATGCGATAGTTCTCTTACTCCTACCTTATCCTTAATGCACACAACCCCAGGTTGCAAGAATAGGTAAATCATTTAATTTTAACACTTCTTAAATGATCAAAGGTCGACGATTTATTGTAGTGGTACCCCATTGCCTTGCCTGACGAATCTTGAGGAGGTTCTCAGATCTGAGACTTATCTCGCAAAAGCCTAGCATTCATGGTTTCCGGAATTGGATAAGCCTATTTTCCCAACTTACCAGTAGGTTGTAACTTTAATGCTACTCTAAAATATGGTGCTTGAGAGGAGGTATATAAGTGAAGTTCTTCTCACACTATTCACAAAAATGTTCTATCTTTTTTTTTTCTTTCTTTTTTCTATTCCTTCTTTTTAACCATTTTCATTCAAAACCCAAAAACCACTTTAGTAGTTTGATTGAGTTTTTGATTGATTAAAGTAGACTATTAGTGCATACTTTATTAGTGTTTTATAAGGGTTTATGTAGGAGTTTTTTGTTTAATTATTAGTAATTTAAGTTAGTAAAATAAGGGAGTTATATTTCACACAAACATAAGAATAGAGTCATGTGGCAGTTCTATATTTATTATCTTTCTAAGAAGATGTTTGATTATTTCTATTGTTAATTTAATCTCTTAACTTGATAATAATTGAGTATGCAAATTCTTTGAGACCTCCATTTATTTAATTTTTATTGAGGTATTGCTTGATTCTTTACTTAGAATCTCTCTCACTCTTGCAGTTAAAGTAATCGTTTCTTGGCATTTCGCTCTCTACTATTATTACTGTTAGAACCTAGATACCATTATTTGTCTCCATCTCTCCAGCCTTCTCTCTCTGAGAAAGGACTACCGTATACATTTCTTTATGCATATGCTAGCACTCTTTGAGCTCTATTGAAATAATCAATAAAAACTCTAAGAGGTTGAAAGTTCATCATAATGTTCTCTGGCTTTAAGTCTCTATGAACATAGCAAAGCTTGTGAAGCTCTTCAATACCCTCAACTATTAGCTGCACGATCTAGCCAATTTATCTTTGGCAACTATTGTCAGATAAAAAGTCTCTGTAAGTAATCTCGAGGAGAGGAAGTCTAAATGCAACATGATCTTTTCCAAGTAGTATAGCATCTAGCTAAATAATAGGCTTACACTCTCTAAACTTTGCTGGTTAAAGAGCATAATAATCATTAGCGAATTCCATTTAGAACCTTTAATCAGCAAGGAAGTAATTAATTTTATATTTTTAATAGGCATATTAGTCATCAATGATGACTCTCTTCTCTACTTCTTCCTCAATAGTGAGGTAGCTTTTAAGGCAAGAACCTATGTCAATAATTTTTAAGATAGGAATCTTCATCGCCTCAATTTTTCCATGATTTTATTTATCTCAGAGACAGGAAAGTTCTTGACAGCTTTATTCATTTTGACTTACTTTTATACTTAAACTCTAAGAGACTCGGCAGGATTCTTGATCTTCTTATTTTATAGGAATCTTTTTCCTGTAATTTCATGAATAAAGAAAAAACTTTGATTAATCTTTTTCTTTTAATGCACTTTGAGTTCTCTATTGTATGAGAATATTGCTTCTCATAGAACTCACAGATATATTTCCTTCTTTAAATGCTTTAGATATAACCTAGGCATATAGTTGTGTATATCTCTTAAATGTCTCCTGTAAGTTGACTTGTAGAGAAAAACTTCATTGCATTCTTTTCATGAATAGTCTATTTTGGCATATAATTATAAATGCTCTATGGCGAGTTGTTTAACCTCTCCTCAATTTGCACAGCTTCTATGATACCTAATGTAGTTATGTTTCTGTAGGAGGTCCCTCCAAATCAAGTTTGAACTTAATTTGGAGGATCTCCTAAAATAATTAAATATTATTAGGAGCAATTATATGGAGAAAGTTTATTAAAATGGAAATAAATCTGTAAAACTTGTAGCAAGTTTTTCAATTCTTCTCAACATATATTTTCAAGGTTGAACTCCAGTAGGTCATCCCTATTTAGTAGTAAGATTTAAATATACTTAGAATGAATATCCATAATTTTTAATTTCATTAACATTTCTAGAAAGAGGAAGCAAGATGGAGTCTATGAATGATGCAATGAAGAGAATTTAATTTCAAGATTTAATAGGAAAATTTTGAAGGAAAGAGGACCTTTATAGATATTTGGTATAGCAAGGTAAGTTTTTAACTAAAATTAATAAATTTATGATAGCTGGATTGTTCTTGCCAACCCAGGAAGAACTAAAATTTCGTTTTTAAAAGCTTTGCTAAGCGAAGATTAAAAATGCTTTTTAAGACTAATGAAATAAAGATGATAGAGATACCAAACTACCCTGAAATATCAGTAACAAATATCTATGATGATGATATGAGTGATCCAGATGCTGCTCTGTACCTACCATCAAAGTTACAACTCTCAAATAAATTATCAGAGAGAAACTTCTTCTTTGGAGTTCTTGGAACTTTTAAACCAGAGTACTTAAGTGAAGTAATTTAAAAAGCTCACAAGAAACGCTACAGCATCTCTCCTGAAGAGAAAGAGAAGCAGGGAATCAAAATCAGTGACTCATGGCTGTAAGAACTGCAGAAGCATCCATTCATCTCAAGTAAGCATAGACTTCTAACTTTATAGAAAAACCTGGTACTGCTATATACTTGATGAAAGAGCGCAGAAAACTAAACAGAGAGAGAAAGTCATAAGTAAAAGACTCTACAAAGATTTATAAAAGCCAGACGAGATGAACATAGATGTAGGAGCTGGCATTAAGAGAAGAAACATAGGCCTAGGCAAGCCTTAAGAGGAAGATTAGATAGAAAAGCCAAATCCCTTTTCTAGTTAATAAATTATGTGATCTTATTCATTCGTTTAAATCTAAGACTTATTCATAAACACAAAATATCCCTTCTCTTGCGCATACTTTTGCTTTATCATCACTTACTCTTAGCAGCACTCTTAATAAAAGCAACTGCATCTATCTTCAAGTCGTGCATCAAGCGATAGAGTAGTATTTTCTTGTAGTGGACTTTCAATAACCCCCTATATAATTCAATTCAATTGAACTGAGGACTGAAGAGAGCTTTAAATACAGTGTTATGTTTATCTTTTCATATTCCTTCCTTGATTCTTTAGTTTTATGGACAGATAAGTTATCTACAAACAGAATAATCTCTTAGTCCGCGTACTTATCTCTGAGTTATTACAAGAACTTTATGTATTATTCGGTCTTTATTGAGCGAGGGTGGATAACATAAGTTTCGAGACCATTATCTTCACTTATTTCATCAAGTATAGCATTAGTTTAAACCTTAACCTTTTGATCATATACTTCAATGTTGCTGCACCTCTTATACCAAGACCTTGATATGAAGGTATTAAAGTGAATACAGCCTCATCAGCGTGTTTGAACTTTATATTATGCTCTTAAGAACTCTGCATTTAATCGAATATATAATTTTAATTATCCCTATAATATGGAACATTAAGGTCAATCACTCTCTTAATGCGATTGACTGTCTTGTATAGTATTCTCTTCTTTTTATATATATATTCGCTATAGATTAAGCAGAGATATGAAGCTCAGGAAATGGCGATGAAACATTACAGCCATCTAGGCTAGAGAAAAATGAACCCAGTATATAAGAGTCTTATCATTTATGAGATAATAAATATTTGATGCTGCAAAAGTTTTAGAGGTCTCTTATGCTTAGATGGAAGTTGCTATCTTTTTAAATTCAATGCTAACAAGCAGTGAGACCTCACAGTAGCAGAAGATTTACGGAGCTGTCTTGCAATAGATGTGTAATTTAGAATAGGTCTGAGTTGATCACTATAATCATCACATCCATAACGCAACTTAAATAATAAATCTATATACTCAATGTCATAAACTGACCCCAAACCTCGCATATACTCACTTAAATTGCTAATATTTAAACTTTAAACTTTATATAAACCTTATTAAATCCCAAATAAAGTATTCACTAAAAGTCTACTTTTATCAACCAAAATAATGAATGGTTTTTGAGTGGTCTTATAGCTGAGGCAATTTTAGTAAGAGTTTTGCAATTGCCGCATAATTTAAAACAGTCTAACATCTTAATGAGAAATTTAAGGGTTTATTCGATTAGTTAATCCTTTAAATAATATGGAATTTCCATCATTTGCGTTTTTTCTAATTGTTCTGAATAATTATTTTTGGAAGCATTTCAAATTTTTCCTTTTTTTTAAAGATCAATAGTTGGAAAATATATTCAATTATTTATATGAACTCCACACACTGGGCATTTGTCCCACAATTTTGATTGAGATACTGAATTTCTTTAGCATATAGTTCCTGTCTATAAATATTATTTTTCTTTTCATTATAATTTTCTCAAATATCATATCATTTCATCTTTACAATATCATTAAATTGCTGACTTATTCTTTCTAGATTGATTAATTTATATCATTAAGACAATTTATTTCATTATTTATTTCCAAGTTTATTCTCATTTTTAAAATAAAAAAAGATCAAAGTCAAAAAATTGCAAAAATTTATTAAAGTAGAAGAAGTATCAATTTTACTTTTAATTGTCGAATGAGTCACTTTTATTGATCAATAATTGTTAAATTTTAAAAAGAGCCTCTATTAGAAAATTCTCGAGGTTTTGAGTATAATTTAATTACTACTTTTATTTTATTTGACTAATTAATTATTTTAGAGGATTTATTGTAATTTATCTACTAATCATAAAATATTATAAATAGAAAACCATAAAATTTATTCGAAATTTTTGAAATATTTATCTGACTATTTTATAAATAAGTAGCTCTGAAATTTGTTTGTAAAATGTTGAAATTAAATGTAAATATATACAACTTGTAAAATGATAATACTCTCTATTTCAACCTCCACTAATAGGTGGAATTACAGCAACTTCTTCAGTTCCTATGATTAATTTTAATAATTTTGTATAGATATATTCATCATTAACAGCAAGCATACAGGCGCCCATCAGATCATTAAACTCTTTATTTTCTTTATGTCTCTCTGTAATTTATTGATAGAGATCTTTCAAAGTCATTTATTCTTGGTAATTGTAGTATTCAAATGATAAGTTATTAAGGTGTTCCCTAGCTGAAGCAAAGTAACATACTTTTAATTGTATCTACTGTTAATCGTTTGCTTTACTTTCCATTTCCAAATAATTTATTTTTAATTTTATTGTTTTAATTTAATTCTAAAATGTAAAAGATTTTGAATAATAATAAAATAAAATTGATAAGATAATGATTAATATATCTATGAGCTTGGTACATATAAACTCATAGGAACATAAACCATTATAATTATTTAAATATTATAGAAAAATACATTAGTTTAATTTGGATAAACTTGAGAAAGTTAAGAATAGTTGAAATAAAATTAAATCTATTATGTAGTTAAAATAAAAGTCAATGTATAATTATGTTCTTATATTAGTTAATTTAAGGTTCATAATTTATTAGATCTGTGATTTGCTTTAGCAGTGTATCTCTCTTAAGTTAATATACTACTTTTATTGCTGTTAAAATTGTAACTATTGTGCTATTGCTGATTGGTTTAGTTGCTGTTTACTAAGAAATTATGACCAGTCTATTGACCATTAGATTATTAAGAAAACTGTTAGAATTAAGTTGGGATTGTTTATTGTTAAATGAATGATTAGTTAAGGCCTTTGGAGTACTACATATTTTATATGAAAGTTTAGTTAACTTATGTATTCGATCCCATTGGTTTCATTATTTTGTTCTTTGATATCTTGATCTTTGATAAGTCAAACTTCTTGTTTTAATTGCTTTGTGATCTGTTCTTGATTATACTTTTGATTAGACTTTCATTGCTCATTGACATGTTATTTGTGGCATTAACTATGTTAATTGGAGATTTCTATGATAAATTGTTTGCTCCAGCCAAGTTACTTTTTTATTTGCTGCTATTTAAGCCGTTGATTGTCATGCAAGCTCCACTACTAAGTCCAGGCTCAGATGGTACAGTTGAGCATTATTACAAGTACCCACTGGGATTGCAATTGTTTGTATCTCCTCCATTTATCACACCACTTGAATTTACTACTCCTCCGCCTGGTAAAGTGAAAAGAACACCTGCAAAGTTAGTATAGTAGTTGCTGTTCAAATTCTAAAGCATTTGAATTGTTTTACGTTGAGTTGGGAACATCTAGGAAAGTGTATCTTCTGTAAAAGTTGATAAAGTAAATACACTGTTTCCGTTTGTTGCGTTGTTAGCATTTAGTCTTTTGCAAGTATAACAGATATATCTTAATAGATTTATATAATTTAATTATAGTAACTTCCCTTGTAATCTAGAACAAAAACAATTTTCACATTAATTAGGTTTATATGATATTAGTTTACCGTTTTCGATAGGCATTTTCAAATGTGTCTAATTTTATAAGAAATTTTATATCATGTTTGCTGTCATTTAATGATTTTGGCTAAGTAAAGCGAGTCTATTAGAGTTAAGCATTATATTTTAATTCAGCATCCCTGAACCTTAGTTGATATTCTGAGAAGTTTGATTATTATTGAGAATCTATTTTAGTTATATTTTGGTAAGATTATCTTTATTGTGATCAAGTAAGAATGATTCTCTCTATTAGATCTTATTGACTTATTCCATGTTGATTGGTATATGTATTTGGTTAATATCAATTAAGTCATTAATGTCGTACATCTCAGTGCTTGTCCTCAACATAATTTCGCTAGAGGATCTGTATAAGAATTTGTCTTTCTCTTTGGTTTCTTCAAAAGATTCATTCATAAAACTACTTGCTCTTGACTCTTCAAAATGATTTTAAATGCTGCTGAATTGATTCATCTGCTATATCATTGTTGGTGAGTTGCTCTTTTGATGTATCTTACTCTTATATTATTAATACTGCTATATATTCATATTCATAGAATCATTTTTATCAACAGTCTAAAATGAAAGCTAAGTTAGTTGCAAGATTTGATTTTCGTTTAGATTTGTCATTGGTTGCGGATCGTTCATTTGTATGCTCATGAAGTTATTTGAAGGTAAGTCATTCTTATTAAAGTAATTAAAAGCTTAGTTCTTTTGCTAACTGGGAATCTTTTACTCTTCTTCATTTTTGTTTGATTTTTGTCTTGTCAATTTTGCTTGGTGCTTTGGAATGTTTGATTCAAGTTAAGGGTGTTATCTGTGACTCTAACTTCTCTTTTTGTATTTTAAATCTCTATCTTTCTCATTTCTCTTATTACCACTTCTATTTGTAAGAATTTCTTAGGATGGTATCATATACTGAAGTCTGTTATAAAACATAATATAAATTTATATTCATTTTATTGATTATAAATTCAACATTTTTGGAACATGGAGTCTCTCTCGCAGATTAAACTCTATACATTTATAAGTCATTATTTCGACAGTCAATATTTTTCATCATAGATCTATGAGAGTTAACCTTATTATTATTTGTATTCATAGAGCTAGAAAATTCACTTTATTTTTCAGTTATAACTTCAAGTTTAGAATTTCTTTTGATTTGCTTCAACTGCTGGTTTGAATTATAATTGTCAACTTAATAAGAATTATCTACCTCATCTTCATCGTCCATTTCAGGAGTGTCAAGAATAATTGATTGGGTTTATTCTTTCTGCAAGCTTTACTCTATTAAGGAGCTTGAATCAGGTGAAAAGCTTCCGCTTGAATCAATTCCAGCATTATTTTGATTCTTGTTATCAATTATTTGAATTGCCCCATTATTGTAAATTTTCTTATTACGATCCTGAGAAATCCTACTTTTTTAACCGTCACCGCTCTCACTTCTTTAGCTTTCGTCATCTTCTCCAGTGGTCCAGGGTAAAACTATTCTATCTTCTTAGTGTAGTTTTTTCTTATCCTCAAATTCTTATTCTATTCTGAGGATTATATCTTTTTCAGTAGCTGTCTTTAGCAAACCATCTATTTCAATGGGCACATCAAGTAATTCATCCAATTTTACATCATTATAGTATTGCTTTTCCTGAGCTCTCTATCTGTCAATTGTTCCAAGAGTGGGCAATTATTATTATAGAGATATGAAGGAGTTGTTTAGAGTTTAGTTTAACTGAGCATTTATCATTGAAGAGCTTTAAGAGTGCAGTTTCTTAACATTTTTGGATTCACTGTCAACTGAAGATTCTTTTAAGGAATTAGACTCTTAATTATTTCTTGGAGTGATGCCCTGAACATTATTTTATTGGTTAAGTTACTTTCTTAGTTTTCTCTCTTGTTTCTCCTGTTTTATTTATTTCTTGATTTCTCTCTCATGTATAATGAAGAAATACTACTTTGCCAGAATTCTTTTCTCTTCATCTTCAATTGCTTAAAGACATTCATACTCATCTGGAAACATCTTTAGCCTCTAAGTATTAAACTCTAGGGTTTATTCAGCATCTGGGAAATCATCCTCAAGATGCTTTTCAAATTTACTTTCTACATTTACTGCACTTTGAATTACAGGGTTAGCCAT
Source organism: Oxytricha trifallax (assembly GCA_000711775.1). Lineage (NCBI taxonomy): Eukaryota > Ciliophora > Spirotrichea > Sporadotrichida > Oxytrichidae > Oxytricha > Oxytricha trifallax. The sequence continues at coordinate 28,255 of ARYC01018269.1, forward strand.
TGCCATGTCTATGGCGTTTTGTCCTTCAATTGATATCACAGATCTTTTTGAATCCAATTATCTGGCTGAAAGCTGTTGATTTTATTAATAAGCTTAATTCTAACCCCTTGCTGACACCCTTCTTTAGCTTAATGGACCTCTCTAACTGTTGAGTCTTTCTCTCTCGCTTGGTAAAGTAGGAGGTAAAGGGGGAATTCGACTTGAAGATTAAGCATTTTATTTGTTATTATTAATATTGTCAAGAGGTAATCGAGGAATGTTTGGTTTAGTTGAGCTATCTCTCTAATTAATGATTTCTATTCTTTGCTAGGGTTAAGATCTACCTCTTTGGGAGAGCTGTTAAAAAAGAGAACATATTTTAAAAATTAAAAAGAAAAGATTATTATATTGAAGTTATTAACTTCTTGGAGTTGTTTTTTCCATATCTTGCTTATTATGGTTTTACTAAAAGCTGTTCTATCTATCACTTAACTTTAAATCTTTGATTGTTATCTTTCCACTTTTTGTGAATGTATAGTTTAATATTGAATAATTTTTATTCAAAATAACTGTATCGTAAACATCTTCCATCTCTCTTTCAGCAATTTAAAGATTTCCAACATATTCATAATTTAGCTTTTTCCTTGCATTACTGAGTTCTGAAACAGCAACATTTTCAATTTAGTCAAATATGCTAAACATTTGCGTCCTGTTTTTCTCATATACTTAATCTATGTCTTTCAATGATTGGTGGAATTCAGCATCAAGTGTTGATTGATAACAGCTCTAAGATTTGACAAAATCTATTTTATTTTTCATAGTTTTGCATCTTTATTTGTACTTTTAGACTTCTGTGACTAGATTTTCTAATATTGTGTCCCATTCCATCGATTAAGTGTCAAAATCATTGAGTAATACTAAATGAATATATATTAAGTATTTATAATTAAATCAGACTGGACTTTTATGATCTAAGATTTGATTTATTCCCAAACATTTGAGGGTATCTTGAAACTCATAGTGCTTACTTCAAATGTTTAAGCACAAAGAACTGATTAGTCCTAAATAAACCTTGCCAAATGATTAATATTTTACTACGCTTCATATGATTTTACTCTGATCTCTTCCAGTTTATCAAAATTACTTATTGTTGCATTCTTCTGTGATTCTATAACAGTTTAATTTACTGATTTTTCATTATTAATAAATTACATTTATTTACAAAAAAAATAAATCAAATAATTTGTTTATTTTAATATCTTTGAGAAGTCATAATAATTAAAAGAAATCAGTAATTAACAATGACGTGTTATTTTGAGATAGTTCCTAAAATTAAAAAGTATTAGAAAAATGATTTTTATGAGAACTCACTATTAAAGGGTTTGTAGAAAAAAGTGATATCTATTGATTTATATATAAGGTAGGTTGGTAAAAACTTAAGGTAAAATTAATATATTTTTTATTTTATATTATAAAATAATTTATAAATATTTCTTGGCCTTCTTTTATGTTTATTTGCTAATCTACTTGCTGATTTGGTACGAGTTGGAATATTTTCATTCTTTTCTTTTGTTTAAATGTTGAAATCCTTAGTTTAATGACTTTCTGTGATTATGTTTGAAGTATTCTTAGTATTTTCTTTTTAAATTGCCATATTTTATATTGGATAATTAGTATTTTTGCTGTTTAATTCTCTATTATATTTCAGGTTGTGATTTTCATAAGTCAATTATTCATAGTTGTTGCTTTAACTGGCTTGTTAATTTTTTGGAATTTACTAAATTTGATGTAATTGAGTGGATTGAGGTTTATCTATATTTCTCTTTGACTAATTCTTATTCATTACATCTTCATATATTTTTATATTATGATTCAATTGGATAAATTTAAATAATGCTAATTATATTTTAAAATGCTAATAAATTATATAAGAAATATTTTATTATTTCATTTTAATGAAATAGTTATTGACTCTAAAGAGCATTAAAATTATAATTATATTGAATCAATTATAATAAAGATATCGAAAAAGAATAAATTAAAATAATATATTAATAAAGAAAAACAATAAAAGAATAAATAATCAGCCTAAGTAGCTAGGAACTCCTCCCTCTCTAAAATAATAAATACATAAGTTTTCGCAACAAGCATTTATATTATTATGATATTATGGATTTTTAAACAGGAAAATTTTGGCTTAAACTATTAACGCCACAAATTTTTATGTCATCTTTACACTGTTTAGACATTTCTTTCAATTAATTTAAAAGTTAATAATTATCAAAAATTAATCATAAATAGTTTTATCATTTAAGATTGTAATCAATTTTATATGTTGATCGATCAACTTTATATGTTGATCGACCAACTTTTTATAATCAGAATTTTTATGTTGCAGTTTCATTTATTGATGATATGCATTATGAATAAGATTCAATATATCAAAACTAAGTTTTATTTACAATTTAACTAAACAAACAAATAAAAATAAGAGTTGTTAAAGATTTTGGAAAATTTTAACGAATAATTGAATATTCAAACATATTATAACCCCTTAGGAGATGGTTTAGTGATTTGATTCGTAGGATATAGTTGAGAGTTTTATTGTAGTTAAATCAAGATGCAATACAAGAAACTTCAGCTTTATAATCTTATTTGTTACTTGTCTATTGATACAGTAGATTTGATTAAAAGAAGCTGCAAGAGAATGAGCGTTGATAGGCAAAAGTTTGTGCGGTAGAAGGAAAAATGAATGTCTATAAATTAGTATTAGATTTACATGAATGAACTAACCTTTTCACATATTAAACGAACTCATTAAATGATATGTTTCTCTTTCTTTTATTCCTAATTTGCCTAACGAGTACCCGTGTTTATTATATTTGTGCCAGCACCAACATCAATAATTATTTGATCTAGCTTTTAGACATCTTTATTTTAAAATACCAAAAAGATTTTAGTAAACTTTTGTGCTTTCCAAGCATTATTGTTGCTGCTCTTAGTTACTGTAATTTATTGCTAATCCCCAGAAATATTTTTTGTAAACTCAAATTCTAGGATACCTTATATTATATATTGAATAATAAAAATATTATATATAAAATAATAATCTTAATAGGGATTATTCTTGTTATAAAAAACTTCTGCCTTCATGTGCTTTTTTTAGATTTTAAGCAAATAATGTAAAAATAAATTATAATTAGTATTCATTATTAATTAATATAAATTAATATATTAAATAAATTTTATTGGAATTTCTTTTAAATTAAACTGGAATAAACAAGACATCGAATTTAACATTTGATTTTCAAAAATATGTAGATTAATCTGATAAGCCACTTATTCCTTCTCAAATTTCTTGTTTAAATATTACGTATACAGTTTTAGCCAGACCATGTTTAGTTATAGGTAATAGTTCATTTGTTTTAACTTGTTAATAGACAATAAAATAACATTTTTCAATATGGTAAACTACACGAAAAGAAAGGTAATTTACATAAACCTTATGAATTATAATTATAGGACTCCTCAGCAGGAAATCTTACTTTTTTCTATTCTGCAATAGGAATAAAGATTTCTGGGATAGATATGCCTGTTGGATCAGGATCATATGGACCAATAGTTTTAAAGATTTTTAACAATACTGATTCTACTAATAGAACTGCATTTATCGCAAGTCATGAATTCAACTTTACTGTAGAGCCAGCTACTTTATTAGATTAGGGTTATGTTATGGACTCATAAATTTATAATCCTGTCAGCACCACTAAAGAAACAAATACGATAACTATTTATTTTCAAACTACAAAGTAGATTCCATAAAATGCATTTGTAAAAGTACAAATACCAGATGAAATTTTAATTGGAAATAAATTTGATACTACTAATCAAGACTAACTGGCATCTGTTTATACATAAGTCCCGTGTAGTTTAGTATAAAACTTAATATAGAATAAATTATTATATTAAATTAAAAAAAATGATTTTATTTTAATATATATAAACTTGGAAAATTCAATGTTCTGCCAATAACAATTGCATATTGTAACTTCAGGAGAGTACCCAAATTTAGTTCTTGAATAACCAGTTTAATTTTCACAATCAATATATATTTAAGATGCGTTTTTATCTGAAGCTCTTTATGATGAGGGAATATATAGCTTTAAACTATATAATATCAGTTACGAGGTGCCTATTCTTGAGAGATATTATTCAGAAAAGCCTATTATCATTCAAATTTTTACAAAAGAAGGGCGTTTGATTGAGAGTAGTGATGAAAATGAAGCAAATAATTATATAATATTTGAACCCAAGCAGGCAATGTTCAATAAATATGCAGACTTAGCTTCATGTGATCAATCTGGTTGTGCTGATAAAACTTCAGATCTCGAGAAAGAAGCGTTAGTGAAGTTTTATCAATCAATGAATGGTATCTTTTGGAGATATAATGAAAATTGGTTAGATAATGATCCATGTTAGAATCTATGGTATGGAGTTATATGCAATAGAAAGGGCTAAATCATAAGTTTACATTTTTTTGAAAATCATTTAGTTGGATTATTTGATGAATCCTTTGCTAACTTAAAATACCTAAAGCATCTAACTATTTCAAATGATGGAAGAGAACATGAAAACGTGACAAATGTTCACGCAAACACTCTCTTTTACTGGAATAATTCAATCATGTCATAATTGATAAACTTAGAGGAGATAAACATGCAACATTTAGATATGTTTGGGCACATAGAGACTTCAATAACAAACTTAATTAAGCTAAAATATTTCAACCTAGCTTACAACAAAATGACTTTGGAACTTCCAGTTACTGATGGATGGTTAAATATGAAGAATCTGGAGCAAATAGAATTAGAGTCAAATTAATTTAGTGGTGGACTACCGCCATAGTGGGCGCAATTACAATCGCTGATATATGTTGATGTTAGTAGAAATAAGTTTACTGGAGACATATTAATACTTAATGCAGCTGAAAATATTTAAGCTATTGAATTTAAAACTATAAATATTTTATCATCATAAACTATTGATTTTATTTAAATTATAATTCGTATTTAAGAATGAAATTAAAATGAACAAATAAATTATGATTATTTTAAGAAAAACTTAATTTATGATTAAATATATATAGGTAGATGTTAAAATCATATAATTAAACAATTTTAAAAACCTTTTTCAGGAATAATGAATAGAAATATTTTGTTAGCTTAACATAATTAATATAATATTAATTGATTCCTTATTTCTAAAATATATTCTATTAAATTATACATAATTAAAATTTTTTTATAAAAAATTTAATCTTTTAATCTTCTGGGTTTGATTTTCAGACAATTTATTTTCTGGTCCATTCCCTTCTGAATACTTCAAAGAAGATAAGTTTTTTAAACTAGAATATGTGAATGCAAACTTTAATCCAAGCATTATTGTTCCAGAAAAGTGCATAAGATATGCTTTTTGTTTTAAAAGTAAGAAATATGATAATAGTTTATAACTTATTTTAGAAATGTATTTGCATGGAAGAGATGGCAATCTTTAGAATTATGTAGATTCAGATACTGTTTGGATCCTAAAGAATCAGTCAACAAACTTCACATTTCCATAGTCTGATCTTTGATATATTTATTTGTTACTTTTACTCACTATATATGCTTTACAATATTTTTATTCCAGTTTCTAACTCTAAAATAAATGAGAAAACGATGTCAACTTTAGGACTTTGCACTTCATTTGGGTAAGCTTGCATAGTGGCAGTTGAAATGTTATATACTTTTCCAGAAACTGTAGAATCTACTGCTTACACATTAAAAATTGACAATGCAAATATCACCAGTGAAATACATAAATATGAGTGATTATTTGCATCAAGAGTTTTTTTCATTTTATTAAATTTATATTCATATTTCTAATTACATATACAAGCTTATGAAAAGTTTAATTTAAGAAATTGATAAATTATTAATTAATAAAATGATGAATAAATTTCATCAGTATAAAGTTATGATTAAAAAATAGCTTATGTAAATAATTAATATAGTGAAATCTCAGAATGTAAACTATTTACTAATACAATCTACCAAATAATTTCTTTAGGATTTTAACTTATAATTCAAGCATTATTAATGCAGTGATAATTAAAATATCTTAAAGTATATAAAAATATCATATTTAGCTCATAATTATTACCTATAGACCATTAAAAACATTGTAAATTTTTAAATGATTTAATATTTATATTTAATATTAATAATGAAACTTTCATGATTTAAACTTCAAAATTTTATGTTAAAGCGATTCATCCTCTTATTGATCAAAATAAAGTTAAATTCGCTGATTAGCTTTCATTTAAATTTATATTTTGAAATAAAGAAGAACCAATACCTATTGAGTTTAAAAACAACTTATTTTATTATATTTTTAACTCAAAGCCAGGGCTGCCAAAGCAGAAAAATTATTATTAAAATGATGATACATTTTAATAATAAAAATAAGTGAATTATAGAAATTAATAAGTGTGCTTGAATTATTAGTAGCAAATTTGAAGTTTAATATTAAAATATATATTTTCATCTTATATGTCAGATGACCTGCCCGATATTTCGGATGTTGCTTCTGCAATTGATGATAACTTCGATTAAACTGATTTCGACTAGGACAGCATAATGGGTGGTGATTCTTGATTGGGGTCCCCAACTTAAATTAATACGAGTACCAATCAGAGAGGCTAAAAGGGCAATACTTGATACGTGGAAACGCCTTAATCAGCATACAATCAGAGGAGTGGAGGAGGAGGTGGAAGATTTGATGACGATGATACCCCTGTTAGGACGGGGTAAAGATTCTCAAGAGATTAAGAAGAGCAAATGATAGTGGAAAGACAGTAGAGAGATGCGATGAGAATGAAGCAACTTATGATTGATATTTGTCATTACTTAGAAGATAAGTACCTCGACGAGATTAAAGCCATAATAACTAACAAAGAAACTAACTTGCACTTCGAATTAGATCTAGAGTAAGAACATTGATTTTATTAATGTCTTATAGTTTACTTGATTTTCTGTATCATTTTCCATTCGAAGGATCCAAATTTCATGAGTATCCAAAAGAATTCCTAAAATTTATCAAGCAAATGTTCTTCAATGTGCAACAAAAGCTAATCTAATGTGAAGATGAAACATTTAGATAATTTCTCTTTCCTAAAAAGCACTTAGATATAAGATTAATTAATGTGCCACCCTTGAAAGAAATTTACCTTGATACGATCAGAAATTTGAGGCAGTACCACATTAACAAGTTTATGGTAATCTAAGGGACAGTAATTAGATCTTCAAACAACAAAAACAGAGAGACTAAGAAAGATTTTGCTTGCAAGTTTTGTGGGAAAATATACAGAGCTACTTCTGATATTTATGAATACACTAGATTCTTGCTGCCACCTGTCTGTGGTGGTGAAGTTGAAAGAAAGCCAAATCCATTCTATAATATGCTTATGGCTGCAAGGAAGAGATAAATGGCAAACGGCCAAAATCCTGGTCCTATGTTTTAAGGTACAACTATTGGATAATGTAATGGAAAGTAATTTGTACCAATAAATGGAACAGCTCAGTATAAAGACTATCAAGAGATCAAAATCTAAGAAGTTTATAAGACTTTGAAACCAGGAGTTATACCCAGATCAACCATAGTCATTTTTGAAGTAAGAGATTTTATGAATTAATTGAATTTTAGGATGATCTTGTTGATAGAGCCAAACCAGGCGATGATGTAATGATTTCAGGAATCTTCATTTAAAGATGGAGATCCCCTTTCAATAGAACAGAGAGACCAGAAATTGAAGTTGCATTTTTAGCAAATCATGTTATTCAATTAAACAAAAGAGATTTTAAGAAAGAAATCAACAAGCAAGTGTATGCTGAAATTTAAAAGTTCTGGAAAAGTCATGAGAGAAAGTAAGTTCCTATAACCTAACTCAAATATTTTATAGTCCTATTGAAGGTAAAAATGAAATTATTGAAAGCATATGTCCTCACATTTACGAAAGATACCCAGAAAAACTAGGAGTACTACTTTGTGTAATTGGTGGAGTGTAAAAGTAACATGAGAACGACCCTCGTATTAGAGGGCAAATTCACATGCTGATGATCGGAGAACCTGGAACAGGAAAATCATAGTTATTAAGTTTTGCTTCAAAAATATCAATGAGATCTGTAATGACTACTGGTATTGGTACTACTTCTGCTGGTCTCACTGTTGCCTTATTTAAAGATGGAAATGAATATATTTTAGAAGCTGGTGCCTTGGTGCTTGCTGATTTCGGGGTTTGCTGTATAGACGAATTTTCACTGATTAGACCTGAAGATAGAGGCAGTATACATGAAGCAATGGAGCAGTAAACTATCAGTATAGCTAAGGGAGGTATAACTTGCAAAATTAACAGTCGTGCTACAATTATAGCAGCAACTAACCCATGCAAAACTTAGAAATGGAATTCAAGATATGATAATAATCAAAACACTGGCATAGCTACTTCTCTACTCAGTAGATTCGATATGGTATTTATTTTAGTTGATGAGTGTATTACTGAATAAGATCTAGCATAAGCCAATTTTATTTATGGGCAGTAATTATATATAAAATTGTCTTATTATTTGAAAACATTAATTCACCCATAAATTTTAAGTTAGCTCTGGTAAGTAAAACATCTTATTTTTAATTTTATCTTTTAGTCTCGTGGAGATGAAGAAGAAGAGGTAAATTAAAAGATCTGGAGCATAGATAAACTTTCAAAGTATATCGTTTATGTTCAAAGATATATTGACCCAGTTTGCACCGAAAAAGCTGAGATGATTATTCAAGCTTACTTTCAATATCTGAGAAACTTAACTACTTTGGGTAAAGATCGAAAAACTGTGAGAATGTTAGAGTCTCTGATTCGTTTGGCAGAGGCACATGCTAGACTTATGAATAAAAATGACATTGATATTTATGATGCCATATCCGTCATTATACTAATGGAGCACTGTGTAAGTACAGGTCTCTATCAAGAAATCCCTCCTGTCATAATGAGCAGATAATTGTATGAAAAAGCCAAATATGAGACATTGATCCGCTTAGGACTTGAGCTAACTTTCTTTGATGATGAATTCGATTAGATGCTTGCTGATACACCCTAGCCTCATTAAAGACCGAATAACATGGGAGATGAGACTGCTTTTAACATGATGGAAACTTACTATAACATAGATAAAACTGAGAGCACTCATGCAGTTGGCAAAAGCCAAAAATCATCTGTAAATGGCAAATCTGTTCATGACGTGAAAAGTGAAATTTAAGAAGACTCTATGATAGTTATTGACTCTAATGGTTCTGATGATGAAGTTCAAGCCTCACAGTATGATGATAATTAACAGTAAAACAATGCTATTGATCTGTAAAAATTGAAGAAAGAGACAAAACAAGAATATGCTATTGAGTAATATGGAAGAGATTAAGAAAACAGCAACAATTGTGGTGACGACACTGACCTGGATGATGCTTAAAGCTAAATTAGTTCAACTTCACAGTATTAATCAAAGCAAAAACTGGACTTAAACTTCCAGAAGAAAGGCAATATTAATGAGATATTGCAACAAAGTTAGCAAGCTAGAGCCAAGAACTTAGGCAGTAAATTCAAAAACATCATGTAAAACACCAAGAAATACACAGAAGAGCAGAATAATGAACAGTATGAGAAAGATTCGATATCCGATGGAGAGGGAGACAACTACGATAATTAGCAGATTAATTCTTAGTTTATGTAATAAGATAATTAGGATGAAGAAAGCAATATGATTTAATTAGATGGAACAGTCACTGACTATGAAATGGATTGAACTATTAATTATTAATTAATTTAACTTAATCGGTGATCTAAAAATAAAATATCTTTACCTATATAATAAAAATATTATTCCAGTCTGAATCAGTTTGCTATTATTGTTTCTTCTAAGCGGATTGTGGTCTCTTTCTCAGGTATGGAGGTACGAATAAATTTGACTATTTCTTTTTATTGCCTTTTTTCACTTTACCTTTCTGCTTTGGCAGTTTAATAGTCTCTATATCACATGATTCATTTATAAGTTCTTCACTTTGAAATAACTGTGGATGATCTAACTTAAATGAAAGTGTATGATGTACTTTTTTGTAGAATTTAACTTTCTTATCAAAGTTCATCTTGAGAGCAGCGTTAGAGTACAAATGATGCAAATCCTTATTTTACTATGAATAATCGTTTTCCTTCTCGCCATAGTCTTCATTTGTGTATTTTCTCATGTTTTAGTCATCGTAGTTATTGTCATTTGATTGGTCTTAACCAAAATATAATCAAATATTCTTATTTATAATAATATAAGTCATCGAAAGCAGAATTGTTGCCAAACCCAAGTTGGCAGTGTTCTTCATATTACATGCTCATTATTAATTTATTTGTTCAAATTATATAATTTGAATTAATTATAGTTTAACAACACTAAGAGAGACACAGTGTGATTAATTTAATTATTGAGATTATAAAAATGAATAATGGATATAGTTTAAGGATGTTAATGAAAATGTTAAATATTATCATCAATGGTTTTTTAGTAAATGCCTTTACTTATAAACCAAATGATCTCTTTGTGATTTGTTTCAATAATCAAGTCCTAAGACTGAGTTTCTGACAGCTTTGGAGCCGTTGAGAACTGGGCTCAGGAACACTTGGTTTCTCAAGCACAATGCGAAATACTTGAAGTTATCATAAAATAATTACTATTAATATTGCATCTATCATGATCAGTATCGAATGGCTTGTCAAGGGGGTATTCGAAGTCACTTCCGCATTTCTTCATGACATCTCTCAAATGAGTTTGCTTCATGCTTGTGAAATCTTCGTAGGTGCTGGCAATTTGCTTGAATTCAGTTTGCATGAATGAGCGTACTTGATCTACCATTATTTTATGTGATATTTATTAATTTATTATATTTCCATTAGCACACTCTATAATAACATTGCACTTATTTAATCAGACTGGAATATGGATAATAGAGCATCAAAATATTTCGATATAAACATAGATCCAAAAGCTAAAAAGCAAGAACAGAAGGAGGAGCAAGAGCGTAAGAGATTAATGAGAAATCAATCAGCTCATAAAGCATCTATAGTTGTTGATAAATCCCACGAAGAAGGAAAATTATATGCATATTATTTAATATATTTTTAAATTAGAGGTTGGATTTTTAAAGAGCAACGGATAAGTCGGTTCAAAATTTGAAATATACAAAGACATAGACACTCTTTATGATTAAAAACCTTAGAATTATGCAGCTACAGGTTATTCTATTAAGAAAACAATGAAACAGCTATCACCAACTAAAAAGAAGTTAGTGTCTGCTACTGCTGAAATTAAGTAGAAAATGGCTGGATATGGAGGTAGTGGAAGTAAAGATATCACTATAGCTAAGAGTGACATAGAATACGATCATAAAACTTAAAAATCTATGATAGGACTTGGCAGTCAGAACCAAGGTTATTAGTATAAGAGTGGTGAGTTTCTAGCATAGACTGGGGAAGTAGACCTTAAAATGCAACATTTGATATCTTAAACTCTCCTCTCTAAAGAGACTATGATCAAAGCCTTAGAAGATGAGCTGCTTTAAGAAAAGCACAGACGTGACTAAATGAGTTAATAATTTAAACAGTAGCTTTAAGAATTCGAATAAGACAAAGATGCTATTCATAAGATACGCAGTGCTAGTAATAATATGGAGAGAAATCAAGGTAGTAGAACCTAAAACAGCCAAAGGCAGGAGCAAAGAATGGAGGATGAGTTAGATATGGTGCCAACCAAAGAGAAATTAACTGTTAGAAATAATTAATCGGCAAGAAGCACTAACACAGCAAAGAAAAGTAGCTAGCCAACATATAGAGTAGATAGAGTGAAGAGTTCAATACCCAAAGCACTCAACTCTTAACCTTTAAAGAAGCAGATTTCATCAACTAAGTATCTAGACTAGCTGTAAAAATAGGAAATTCAAAGAGCAGTATAGCTGCAAGATGAAGAAATAATCTAACAGGAAGTGTTGAAGAAGCTAAGAGACAATCCAAATGAACACTTATATGATTTATAAAATGAAGTTGCCCTACTTAACAGGAAAGTGGAGCCACTTTTAAAAAGAGTTGAGCAAGCAGCTTAGAACATATAAAATTCTAATAATAACACGCAGAAGAGAAATCTTCCTGGAGGTTTGAGTATGATTTCCAAGATGAGTGGAAGACTTATTAATTTCTACTCTGATGATCTGGCTGAATTACTTCTTGATGATTTTCTATTGGAAACTGCAATTGAGCTGTAGAGATTAGAAAAAGAATAACTTAAGGATTTCAGCAGCGATGAAGCCAAATTTGTAGCTTAGAATCTACTTCATAATTTGGTTCAATACTAAAATGATGAGTAGCATATTAACTTAAAGTATAATAACCCAGCAGCTAAAGGTAAAGAGCTCTCTGGTGCTTATACTCTGAGTCAGATGCAGAGAGAGGGTATTCAACTCAAAAATAGTCAATAAAAACAAATAAAATATATTGAAAATCTAATATCATTGCTTTTCTCAAAAAAATTCTTTCATTATCACATATTAAATATTATAAGAATTATATTGTTTTGTCATAATGGTTCAAATATAACATAACTTAGAAAAATTTTATAAATATTTTTTATTTTATTTTTTTAATTTTAAACTTATTTAAGTATTATATATTTAATTTTCTTATTATATTCCAATAATCTCTAATTTTTTTTCCCATCTTTATTAATTCTTTTATCAAGAATAATATCTTTGTACAATATTTTGAAAGATTACGCTTATAAATTAATACCGCATTTTTAATTAATAACTGTTTTATATGATTGCTTAGCCAATATAATTTAACTTAGAATAAGATGATGGAGATTACGATATAAATTCAAGGAGTTTAATCCAAGCCAATCCATCACAAAAATCTTTGAAAAATGATAAGTCCCTCACTAGCAAGACTCACAGTTATATTTATATAATTAGTTCTTACCAAAATCCATTCAATAAGTCCAGTGGAGTAGACGCTTTCTCAAAATAACTTGCAGATATATCAGCCACAGCTCCAGACGTATCCTACAACATGATGACCAAGGTAGATTCAGCCAATATCAAACAAGCGGGAGCTGATGCCCATCTGACCTCTGGTATTGCAATTTCAGGTGGCCATAACTCTGAAACATTAAATGCTTAAGCCAAACGCAAATTCAAAATTGAGATGAACGAAGACACACTTAATAACATAGCACTTTACAAGGAAAAGTACGAGAAGTTCCTGAAAATCCACAATAATACAGCTAATAAAGATGTGTGGAAGATATATGATCACATTGCAGATGATTTGTTTCATGAACTCTACTCATAAGCAATCAAAGAGGTCATATTATTTATATAATAATTAATTAAGTTTCAAGAATTAGCACTAAGAAATAAATACAGATTGTTTAAATTAATTATTTAGCTATTATAATATTAATATTAATTATAAAATAAAGAGGTGTCTAAAGATATGGAGGAATATATCGAGAAAGTAATCTATGATGAATTTCAAATGTGAGTATGAAAAAAATGCTTTAACTTTTATATTTAACACTTGCTTTTATATCTAGTTACTCATAATAGCTAATTTAGTAAAGCGATAAAAAACTTCATTAAAAATAGATATTTGATTATATATTCATTCTTTGTTTGCCAACTTTTAAGTAACTTATTGCTACTAGTGTTGCTGCATTTATTACTGCATGACCATTAAGTTGAGTTAATTGTGATACTGTGACATTTAATCATCAATAGAGTACTTAAACAATTCTTCCTCTTCATCCAATGACAATCTGCTATCAATGCCGTTTCTCTTGCTGCCTCCATCACTAAAAGCTCCAGTTAGTATGTTCAAGTTGCTATTTGCTGATAATAAAGCCATTCCGTTTATTTGACTAGACTTTGCAGAGACCACCTGAGATTAAGCCTTATCAAGTTGCTTCAGTTAGAGCTAGTTCTGAGAATCTGTAGATTAGGTTATAGAGTTTTAAGAAGAGTGCTGTTAAGATAGGAAGTTTTACTTTTAGAGTTACTGCTGCGCTAAACGCTACTATTGTTCATTTCTAACAATGTTTTGCTTTATCATTTCGATTTAATGAAGTAGCATTTCTTAAGTCAATTAATGGGAATTATTTACCATTTGTTGTTATAATGGATTGTGAATTTGCTAAGGTATTTATTACTATTGCAAATTTAACTACATTTAAGGGTGTGGCATGAAGATTGGATTTTTTTAGTTTTAATTTTACATCAAACTCATTTACTAAATCTGGTGAAATTACTGCATAGGCAAATTAAGATTCAATGGAAAATCTTGCTATTAAGTCTATTATTACCCATTATTACTCATACTAAACCTAGTATCAATAGGCCCATTAACATAACTTGGCAATGAATTTCTCTCGTTTTCTTTATTTTATGGTGAGCTTTTCGTGGGTGAACCATTAACGTTTAATTTGCTGAAGTGAGACTATTCTTGATAGCTGATATCGTCTTTGCAGTCTACAAAGTCCAATTTATAAAACTTATTATCAGTTGCTTAGTTCAAAGTTTGTTTATTAGTTAACAATTACAAGGCTTCCCTGTTTACTGGATCTATAGCATGTTATATTTACAATTTTCTAAATTAATCTATATTTTGTGACTGTTTTATACATCTATCAGTATCAAAAGCTGGGGAAGCTCCTCTCATTGTGAATCTTTGAGGGGATGCATCGTTACTTTAATCACGTAAATTTAGCTTTATTTTTTCTGTTGTGGCAAATTCTTAATCACCTCTATTTTCTTTCTTGGCTGATAAATTGTACTTGCATTAAATGAATAAATTTAGTTTTTCCCTTATGTTCTAACTTTAATTGTTTTCTCTACTTTCTTTTCTAGTTCCTGAGCTACCTAAATACTTAGGCATTTTCTTAACATTGCTTTACTTTGGTATCTTCAATCCTTAAAGTTTATAAGTTTTCAACTATATCCCTTTGTCTTTCATGTTTAAAGTCATATTTAGAAACACAGGCTTGCTTTACTTTCCTCTAGGAGTGATTTAAGGGATCATTCTGTCTAACTTAATGCGATTATTTTCTACAACTTGCTCCTACTTTTTGCTTAATAAATGTTAACCATTTTAGTACAGTCTAGCACCTATATCAATATCAGGATCTCTCTCTTTACTTTCGCTTTTCTGAAGTCTCTCTATGATTTTAAGAGTGCCTGGACAAAGTTATAGAGATTGGCTCACGATTGCTTTCTCTTCTTCTTTTGATTTTTCTCTGATTGATTCCTAGAGTTTTAGCTACTTAGTTTTATGCCAATCTATCAAGTCTTCAATGTGTCTCTCCAGACTTTAAGACTTTTTGCCAATTTTAGGAGTAAAACTCTATAAAGTTTTAGTTCCCACATATATCCTTCCCCTACTATCTCTCCTGTTAGTCTCCTAATAACTTTGTCTCTTTCCAACAGATGAACTTCTTTCTTAACTTCTAGTTTATCTATCTCTAATTTATTTCTTCTATGTTTCTATCAACTTAGTGAAAGTTGGTGTTGGTTTTTAAGGAGGCAATTTTTAGTTTAATGGTCGTTAATCAGCCAATTCTTTCTCTCTCAACTGCTATCTTAATTTACTTACTTTTTCCTGTGTTTAGAAATGCCTCTACTCCAGATATTCTTTGTGATTCAATTATTTTAAGTTGATGTTTTTTTATTTCATTTACTGCTTTTAATTATTTGTGGAATCTCTCTGCTCTTATTCAATTGAAGTATATGCATTTACTAATGTAAAACAAAAAATAAACATGGAAAATTCAAATTTATTATAATTAACTAGTAAAAAATTAAATTAAAATTAAATGCATGATTAGATATTCATTAAATCCTTATTCAATTTATAAATTTATTATTAGTAGATTAATTTATAAAAATGAATTAAATACTTATTTTAATTAGATTAGTTAATTTTAATTGTATTATTGGAAATCTTCTTAAAATATATTATCTTGACAATATCGGTGTCTGTATAGAACTGTTTTATGACCTATTTTTCAATTCTCTTTATAGTGATTAATTCAAGTAAGCGTCATTTAGCAGCTGGATTTGCTATTAATTCATTTTATTCTAATCTACTTAGAAATTGCTTACAGATGGCGTAGATGCTGGAGTACCAATATGCTTCAGCTGTGTTTGCAATAAGTTTATGACTTACTGCTGACTTTTGAGTTACTCCTCGAATATTTTCTACTGCTTGGATAAAATTTAATCGTGCAGCTTTATTTATTCAATTAAAATAAGTTGCAGGTCATTTTGTGGTTAAAGTGGCTGTGGTTATTGTTGCTACTGGAATTAGAGAAAGTTTGGGGAGTTTATTGAACTTAAATGACTGCCAGTTGCGTTGGATACGTTACTCAAACCATGAAAAAACGATGGCTACTGCTATCTGCTTAAATATTGCATCATTTGCTACTACTGAATAAAATCTGAGTGTCCCGCATTCATATTTTGGAATATCATACTCTAAGCTGTTTGAGTTGGATCTAATACTGTGTTTGTGAAAGTTTACTGTGAATAGGGAACATTTTTTAAGTTATTAAAATGATTTTGTTGTTGAGATTGTGGAGTGATTACTTCATCAATAGTGTCTATACTTTAATTCTAAATTAATGGCTGTTGATAGTAAGATGAAGAGTGAGTGTGGGATTTGTAGGTAGGCTGTTTTTTAATCATATTGAAGTCATTATTTTGCATCATTTTAAATTTAACAATCTTATTTTATAAATCATTTCCCACTTTAATAACAGTTATATTCCTTCCACTCTCAGTTAAAAGCAAAAATATTATAGTTAATTAATTTAAATTACTTAATTAATGCTTTCACTCTCTGATGAGTAGTTTTGCAGCTTGAGGTGGTCTCTCAACATAGTAATCTTCGCTATAATCATCGAACTAACTCAACCACTTAGTAAAAGCTTTATCAACAGTCTCCCTTGTGGCAATGTGTCTGACTAAGTTCTCTCTGAATTGCTTGATTTCATTGGTTGTGGCCACATACTTTATCATAATTTCATTTTTGACATCTTTCTTGTTGGTGTTATACTTATCGTAGCAGACTTTTTCCAGCAACAGACCATCACCTGGAGCCAAAGCGACGTTAACTATGTTGTCTCTGAGAGTGTTTGGTATAAATTTATCGTCCAAGTCTCCACGGAATACTTGAATAATGACACCGATCATTTTACGGATTTGGTTGTACAGGAAAGACTAACCCTTGAGTGCGAAATGCAGGAATTCAATTGCTTTTGGATCTTCTTTGTTAGTGACTTCATTGGTCTCGTAGTTAACATACATGAAATCACTTGCTTCAAGAATCATCATAAATCTCTAGGCTTTCATCATATGTGCTCTGATTAACTTGGTGTAGTTGTGATACTTCTTCACACCAAGGAATAGTTTGAAAAGGGCAATCACTCTCTCGTGATCTTCCTTGGATAGTCTGTAGGAGTAGAGCAAGTCAAACTCGGATTGAGGAATGTGATCAATGTTTCTGAATAAATACAAGTCTTGATATTGTAAAAAAGCACAAATGTACTGAAATTGATAATACTAATTAACTGCATAAGAATATGTTCTCATCATAACCCAATATAATCTCTATATTGTTATATAATTTTCATTTATAATGAAGATAAATAATAAAATATATGTTGGTTATGATTCGAGAATATTCAGATTGTATAATTAAACTAGTAAGTGATGAAATAAATATATGAATAAAAATGTCAAATTTATATTAATAAATGTGCTTAAAAATTCATAATTATAACTAAAATCTCAATTAATTATTATTAAAATTAATTGAATTGTCTTTCAATTATTCTCATAATATTGCTCAACATCATTATTTCCCTCTTCATCATCGTCATTATCTAATCCATCCTCATTTTTCTTCTTATTTGGATCACGTCTAATAAATTTAATTCCCTTTGGCTTATCATCTTCTTTCTTCTCCTCCTCAGTACCAGCAACAACACCTTCAGCTTTATTGCCTCTCAACTAAGCAGCCTGAATTTTCCTGTTGATACCTGAACCATACCACCCTTATTTAATGCTTTTCAACATAAAAGTGGGCAAATAGTATGAATATTCTCTATCATCTGCGTTTAACTTGCTGTTGAACCTATTGCTTGACCTAATTATAGCGAAAATAGTGATATCCTCAGGAAGTTCCTTGTTCAATACAACTCTGAAGTCCTCGTCTTCGTTCTCATCCTTACTAATGTGAATTTTAAAGGAGAAGCAGTTTTGGATTGCATGCACTCTTTTATCAGTTCTGGTGGCTCTGTTCCAACCGATTTTCTTCAGGTCACCATAGTTATACTCTGAGATTCTTCCTAACCTGTACAGAGCTTAAAATAATAATAATAATGATAAATTTTTGATAATTGCTTTCTCGATTTCTTCTTCAACACTACGAATATTGGGGTTCTTCTGAGATCCACAGAAATTACTGCCATTATATCCGACAATCATAGCCACACGACATTTAGGCAATTTGCTTTCCTACTTTTTATCAATATTTTCTTCTTTTTTATCAGTTTAATTGGTATTTTACTCTGTTTAATTACTGTTCTTGACTTCTTCTTGTTGCTAGTTGGTTTATTCTGTTTGTTTAGGATTGACTTATTGCTCTAAAGCCTCTACGTCTTGCTCAGCTGATCTTTTCATTTTGCAATTAATAATGGTTTTTATTTGTTATTAATACTATATTTACCTATATTTTATATAATTTATAGCCAATCCCACTCACAATAGCATTTATATGTTGCTATTTCCTCTCTCTAAATTAATTTAGCTTTTTCTAAAGTAACTTACCACTTTTTCTGGGGTCTTGCTTATTAGCTTGATCGTTATTCCAATGACCATCATTAAAGTCAGCTTGCAAGTTATGCAACTAAGCGATATACTCATCGTAATCCTTCCTAGTGTCTTTATTCCTCAGTGTTTCATAAGGTCTATATCAAATTGTATAATTTTTAAGAGATTACTTACAAATTTACATCATCAACAATAGATCGTAGTTCTGGGTTAGTGTCGACATTAAAGGCTTTAATGAATTTAGCATAGGCATTATCAATTTCAAACTAGCTGCAGTCCTTAGACACACCCAGAGTCTCTATATTCATAAATTTAAATCATTGACTTACCATATAAGTGAGTGAACTGAAATTTTTGTCTGATAGGCAGAGATAATAAAGTATGTGATTTTGTTATTATAACACTCCGTTTGCTTATATTTTTGATGATTTAATTTAGCAACATTTTTATTATTCTAATATTGTAAAATTTAATGATTTATGAGAAGTGTTTTAAGGAAATTAAGAGTGTATTACATAAATTAATTGATCATTATCAAAACACAAACCTAGAAAAGAAAGAACTCTTCTTTGGAGGATCTGTGTTATTACTATTGTCATTACCTCCACTCTATTATGAATTATTTACATTCTTTTATCTATTAGTACTCCTTGATTAGCTATCATCATCATGCTTTTACTAAGACCACACAGCTTTTAGCTCCTCATAGCTAATTGCACTTGGATCATAGTGATTTACTTTTGTTTCATCCTTCCCAAATTCTAATATCAATTATTTAGTTTCTGGAGTCAAGTTTCTCGGAATGTTTAATTTCAATTCTGCTATGTGATTACCTTGCCCTTTCTCAACATCATATATTCCCTATAAAATTTAATTAATTTATACTAAAAGCATTTCACTTACTTTTCCTTGTAAGATAATCTATTAGTTTTCAGCAAAGTTTTGAGGTCTAATATCAATTACTTATTCACCAGATACTGTTGGTACTTTTATCTAGGTTCCTAGCAGTGCTTCTGTAAGCGTCACACTGTGTGAAGAAATTATAAAATCATATAATATCGGCTAGTAATTATGTCATTCCCATCCCTGCGCATATTAGGATCTTCCTAGACAATGACTTTAATACGCAAATGACCACTTCTTCCTTTCTCGTTAAATATAGTATCATTCCCTTCTTAATCAAACTCCAACACTTTATTGTTTTCTGTGAATTTAGGTATTTATACATTCTTTGTGATGGTTTCTTTCAGCAGACCTATTCCATGACACTTTTTGCAGGGATTCTTTATTAAGTGGCCATGACCATGACATGTGTTGCATTCTTGTTACTAATGAAAGAGAGGATCTTTCTTAACACCTTCCCCTTTGCATGAATAGCATTAGCTACTCTTTGAACCTGAATCTTCTCTAGTACCTTTACACGATGGACATCTGATTTCTCTACTGAATTATATTGGTTTCTCCACGCCTTGCATAGCTTCTTGAAAAGTAATCTTCACTTCTTACTATATGTCAATTCCATCAAATCTTGAATAATCTGCACCCTTATCACCACCAGCTGAGGTATATTGAGTTTGTTATTGCTATCCACTTCCCTAAAATCTACTCTTCCAGGATGCAAAGAATTCTTCATTCGCATAATCGAAATCTTCCTCAAATCTTCTCTTTCCTCTCTCTAAATTAATTTATGAGAAAACCAAAATTTAAAATGTCTACCTTTCTTTCTTCTTTCAGTCTCCTCATCATCTACTTCCTCTTTCTCCATTTCTTTCCATAATCTCGATAGTTTAATGTGTTGTGATATGTATTCATCGTATTCCCCTCTGCTGTCTTCATTGATTAATGTATCGTAGGCCCTAACGATGGAATATGTTTTTACAATTAAATTACAATCTGAGATCATCACAGTAAACTTTTAGTTCAGGATTTTCCTTCAAATTTAAAACAGACACCATTCTCTTGTAAGCTTTCTCTATCTCCTCAGAAGTAGAGTCATGACTCACTCCCAAAGTTTCTAATAAATTATAATTACCAAGTAATATAAAACCAATAAAATAGACCTTACCATAAAGATAAAAAGCATGGGTATATACATTCAATACCTTCTACTTACCATATAAATTAGTCAAAGAATGTCTCTATCTCACCGCATTTGTATATAAATTATTGTGCTTTGGTAATTGAGCAGATTTTTGAACTATTCTACAGCTATTTTAGTATTTGTGACTTGTTAAACTCAGGAATGTCTTTAATGACTACATTTTTAATAATTAAACTTATTATTTCAAATTAATTAAGGAAGTAATATAGTTTTAAGTATCTTACTACTAGAATCACTTTAGTGGGTTAATCTAGAGTTATAATTGTTGCTATTACTGCTAAAAAATCAAATTGATGTCAAAAGCAGAAGGTTAAGGAGCTGATTTATCTTTAGATTAATAAGCCAGCATAAAAATCTGCTTAAGTGTATCATTGTTTGATTGTTAACTATTAAGATTTTACTGCATATATTGCTACTATGGGAATAAGTTATGATTTATTTGTTTGTTTTGTATTGGTTTATTACTGACAAAGGAAGATTAAGATATTATGGACTATTTAATTTAGCTGTTCACATTTTAATAATTAATGCTATTCTTGTGCTGATTTTCAACCTAATTACTCTGGCTTTATAATTAGTTACCGGGTTAATTGTTAATAATAGAATTAAGTGAGGTATCTTTATCATCCAATTTTGAAGAGCCCATCATGTTTTATATTTGTGATAATAGTTGAGTGTTGTTCTTCAGTAAAGTCTTTTGACATACTTAATTCTATTAGTATTTGGTCTAAGATTATTATTCATATTCTGAAACTTTTTTCTCTAATTATTACAGTGTAGGTTTTGGGACTGGGTTGAATTGCCATTAGAGTGAAGGTGCTGATTTCTAAATTTCACTTTCTCCTATCCAATTAGTATAATTATAAAAATTGATAAGTTTAAAACATTCTTGTGTTATATTGCCTTTTTTCTTCTGAGCCAGCTGTTCTTTAGATTGTTGCTTTTATTGTATCTTTGACTAGAAATAATTCTTGTCTTCGAGACAATTATATTTAAACTGTTTGTTATTCTTCTAATTAATAATATCTAATTCTTGCAACTCCTTTAGCCAACTACTTCCAGCAACAGAATTTTTCTTGTCATTCAGAGAATATAAGCTAGAGACTTTCGTAGAATTGCTATATTGTAAAAGTTGATCGTTTTACTTCTAGTTGTTCATTTTGATCTTGACACTTCCAGACTTGACTAAATGTATATCATCTTTTTTATCTTGAAACATGTAATTACTGATATTTTGTTCATTTTCTTGGTTTTTTAGTATCAAACTCAGAGACTAGCCCTTAATGAACACATTTTACAGTAAAACATCTTTAATTGGTTAAACATCTACAACAATTAGATTTAATAAGTCAGTTTAAGATGTTTGTTAGTCTAAATTTGCATCTATTATAAAGTTATTAAGTATATCTGCAATCAGTGGAATCACTGATTTTATCAGTTTTTATCTAAAAGTTACTAAAATTTTATCTTGAACAGCTAATTTCATCTTAAGTTTTATTAAATGAATTACTTTTTGGCAAATTTACAAAATAAGGATCCATAGGATTCAATGAGGTATATAAGCGAAATAGATTTGATAAATTATAATTTAAACTAACTCAGTTAGACAAAACTACAACTACACAAACCAACTTTCAGCTACAACTACAAAACTCAGTCATGAACACCTACCAATCAGACAACAGAGTTTCAACCAGACCTACTATGATTATTATATTTCATTTTTAATTACTGGCATGAACAACAACAGCAGCTATCAACAACAGAGATACCAGCAGGATGGCAACAACACTCGCAGCAACAGACCTATGAACGAGGGAGGAAGCGGTGGCAACAACTACAACTAAAATCGCTACAGTCAACCCTACTCTACTCAGCAACATTTTGCAAGTGAAACCATGAACTTGAAGAAAGGTGGTCTTCTCCCCAATGAGATCAGAGTAAGCGCTAAGAACTCTACCATCAACTCTATCGTCAAGCAGATCACCTATGTTCTCAGGAATGGTTTCCAGAACGTCAAACTCAAGAATTTTATTGTATTATTTTTAACTTGTGGGAAGAGGCCAAGCTTGCTAACTCACTCAAGATATCGTCGCTCACTTGCGTGAAAACACAAACATGCCTTCTTCGTATTCTTTTGATGTTAAGAATACTTCAGCTTTCAACATCATTGGAGAAGTGGTTGATGAACTGCATGTGATGATCAGAGAGAGAACCAGCGCTCATGCTAACTCTGGAAAAGCACCAGAATCCCAAACTCTCAACCATTTTTTTATATTACTTTATATTTATCATCAAGGGAGACCAACCAACATGAACTCCTAATCTTCAGCAAACACCTATCGTCAACCCAGACAATGTAAGTATCTTCATATCTTTTGTAAATTTAATTGATTTCTACTTTTAATTGATAATCTTACAAAAATCTTTAATTTGAATTTGACGATTAAAATTATGATTCTAAACTCTCACTATTTTTTAGTCCAAACTATCACAAGTTAAACTTTGAATGGACCTGTGACTGAGAAGAATGGCGGTGGAGTGCAAGGTGCTGGTGGAAGATACTTGACTTCTTATGGCAACACCAAGATCATCAGAGATGATGTGCCCTACTCCATGAGACAACAACAGCAAGTTCAGCAATCGTATCCTCAACAGCAGAAGAGAAGAAGTCCCTCACAAGAGTTTGATCAGAGAAGAGGTGACAGAGATGGAGGTCCAAACAGCAGTCGCATGATTCAACAGCAACCTCAAAGAAGACCCTTCAGAGATGACTACGAGATTCCAAGATCTACCAGACCTCTTCAAACAGTTGGCTATGCATCCGGCACCACTCAAGAGCCTAGACTCTAGAACAACAGAGGCTATCAACAGAGAACTGAGGGAGGCTAGAACACCTATCGCAACTTCTAGAGATCAGATGTGGCCAATGATGGCGGTGCAGGTGGACAGAGATCTACTGGTGGCAACTACACTGAGAGAAGAGAGTTGCAAAGATACAGCAACAACAATGGCTACTCTCAACAGAACACTGACAGAGTCCAGACTACTGGCAATCAATACATTTTTTTAAAATCTATTCAATTTTAGAGTTAATCTGTTTTATTAAAGTAAATAAAAATAGCTTTAATAAAAACATCAAATAACATTTTTCTTTAATTTTTATATTTTGATTAACTTGTTATAATATTTGTAAATGGTTTTTAAAAAAATATTAGTTGACATACTATTTATTTGAATATTTATATATTTTTATATTTGAATTTTGCCAAATTATAAATCTTTTCATTTTAAATATCAGTAAAAACTAATATGAATGGTGGTGGCTATGCAAGAAACATGGGCAGTGGAGCTCAACAGATGAGAAATTCTCAGTATGTGAGAAAGGAGAACAACTACCAACCTTCTTCAGGCAACACTGGCTACGGTTCAGGCAGATTGAGAACCGAGGGAGGATACGGTGGCAACAGAAGGATGACTGGCAACTCCCAAGGCAGAAGACCTCAAGGCGGCTACTAGAGAGACTCCAACAGAGGAGGAGACTTGATCCGTGGCACCAACAGTGCAGGCATCAACGAGCAAATCTTGGTGGTTGACAGAGAAGCAGCTGAAAGAGATTCCCCCATCATCGAATGAGCAAGATTGTGAGGAGACCATGCAACATTTCTGTTTGCGATGAGTCTGAGTTCAAGTGTTGATAATGGCACCAGAGACTGGCAAGAGGAGTAGTGGAAGCAGACATGCAGAGTTACTTTACAGTAACAAGAGACCACCTAGGAGCAGCTTCTAACTTGAAAGTGCAATTATCAACACCCACAAGAGTTAACCCCTGAATCATCATTATTTTAACCCTTAATTATATAAACATTTTATAAATCTTTATAAACTATTCATCACACAGTAATCTATTAAATTAATCCATTATATCATGAGCATCTTTATTTAAGGAATTTGTGCTTTTATAAAAGTGTTTGAGATTTATATAAAAATTTGAGGTATATATAAGTATTCCCAATATAAAACCCCTTCATTACAATATACATAATATTAATTAATAAGCCAATTTTTATTAATTATATTTTATTATACTTATTCTAAGTTACTTTTTAATTGTAATTTCATCATACAACCATAATCATAGGTATATATGAAGTGGGGTTTATTAATATAAGCAAAGAGTAATATTTTAATTTATTAGTAAAATCTAATGGGAGGTAAAAAGTCTAAGCCGGTCAACCGAGAGGTACGCACTCACTCTTCATACTTATTACCAAATTTCCTGCCTTTGAGCTACTTTCTAGAATTTCAAGCCTCTTAATTGCCGTTTTATAGTAAAAACATAAAACAATTGAGAAAAAAGTTTGTTAATTTATTTTATATGTATTCAATATAGGAATTGTCTCCTGAGTTGTAAGAAATGGTGGATGATGTGTTTAAAATTTTCGACAAGGATGGTTCAAAAACAATTGACAAGGATGAGGCAGTGAAGCACTGGTCTAAGAACTTTGGTAAGATATCCGCGAATGAGTTTTTCAATACTGTCGACTACAACCACGACGGACAGATCCAGTATGACGAGTTTGTGGACTTCTGGAAGATCGTGAAGGGTTCAGGCCACTCCGAAGAGGAGATCCAAGAGGAGGTAAGTTATTCACAAGCCCCACACTTTTCACTCCACGTATTTCAAGCACGTACATGGCTTCTGCTCCAAACTTCGAATATCCAGCCCTATTATTCTTTTAAATAAATAGATTCCCTCTAAGAATCATAATTTTATTTAAAAATTAATACAATACAAGTCCAATCAAATACGATGACGAAAATTGGGGCTAGAAATTTGAAGAAAAACTTACAGGTGGAGTTTGGGGCCTTCACCCGCCATGTCCTTTTTCCTAAGCCATTAGTTATTTATTATATAATTTATATAGTTAGAGCGCATTAAGAACGGTGAGTCTTGGATAGGCTTTGATAACCTACCCCAGCAATATATGGGCAAAGATAAAAGATGATTAGAAACTGAAATAGAGAGAAGTGGTGATATTAGGTGTTAGTCACACTCGACAATAATGCATAGAACATTCAAAATTAAGCGAGTATGTATAGAGTTCATAATCGCAAATAAATAATTTCTAATATTCTCTCTTTCTCATAAATATTTTTCAATTGAAACTGCTCATTCAAACCATCTTTTAGTCGGTTATTTGATATGTTCAAACTTTAATTACAACAAAGATATAATTTCTTTTCATTTATCAATAGTTTCAAAACGTTTGCAGTAACATATTTATACTCTTGATCCTAAAATAATATGATTTTTAGTAATTTACAAAACTTAATTTAAAATATTTTTTAGGTCACATGAATTGAACACTGTCAATTTTATTGCTATCATTTCCTTAATTATTTAATTAAACCCATAATGATTATGATATAGGGAATATTTACAATATTAAATTCTATGTTAATCTCTAATCGAATTGACATATATTAAGATGAGATATTGATAATCATTTATAATTATTTGTCGAAATTAATATAATGTATATATATATTTACGACCTTTGATTTGAATATTAAACTAATAGAATAATTTATTGAAAAATAGCCTTTAACTTTGATATGATTTTACAACTTGTAAAGATTAGAACATAATCATATTTATAATATGTCCAGAAACACAAGTTATAGAATCTAACAGAGCAGCAATATTATGAGAGGAACTTATCAACATTTTCAAACATTAGTGACAAAAGAACCATATAAATGTGAAGATTGCAGAAGAGAAGAACAAATAATGACGGAAGAGGATGCAAAATTAATACTTAAAGTCTATAGTTACATATACTTTTTCTTGTTATTTTTAATGGTTATTATGATAGGAGTTAAAATAAACTCAATTATCTTAGCAATCTCAAAATATTTTTTGATTGGATGAAAATTTACTCAAAATTTAAAAATTATCCATTTATCAAGAATTTAATTAATAAATTTTGGCAATTAAAATTTAAACTTTTACCAATACTCTTTTATTTTATATAGATATTAATATTTATTGTTAATTCACTTAAAGGGTTTTATGAGTCTTCTTTAAGAGGTGAACTGCTCTATGTAGCACTTAAATTTTCAACCATCTAGATAAGTTAAACCTGTTCTTTCTAAGGTGTATTAGGACCACTCTCCATTTAGTAGTAATTCTAAAAGCTCCCACTCCTACTGGAACTACTATAATTTCTTAGTCTCGATGATATATAAACAGGGTTGTATTTGTTTACTAGTGAGACCACGTCTTGGAAGTGTTTCAGGGAGTTTGGTATCAGGAAACTTAAATGCCCAAATTTATACTCCTCATAGAACACTACAGAATTCTAAGACTCAAGCTTCTCCTTCAGCCATCGCACATCATTTATATTTGCTAGCTTATCTTCTTAACCTGCCAAGAGAGCGATTGGGAAATCTTTTATGTTTTCTAAGGGAATCTAAGGAGGCTATTCTTGACCATATCGACGAAGGTTTTCTTCTTAACCATAATCGAAATGCTCGAAAGATTTCTTATTCATTACCTGCTTGAAATGCCTAACTATTCTTTTTTGCTTAAGATTTATTTATTTTATTGACAATTATTGGGCCCAGATAAATTGATAACGAAAATGAATACAAAAAATTAACAATTGGAGTTTTAATTAATAGTTTCAATCATATTAAAATTTAACCTAAATTAATGGAATATCTTAGCAACGCTGTTCTTGGAAGTTTTTCAAGTGGAACATCAACTACTAAAGATAGAGATCGGAATATCTACTAGCTAATCAGAGATCAAGGATATCCATTTGAAATGCATTTTTATGAGACTGAGGATGGTTATATTAATAAAGTTGTTAGAATCTCAGGTAAATATTATAATATATTTCATTTTCAATGATAATTGTTTCCAGACAGAAGTGTCTTGCTTACAAAATTGCAAAACGAAATGTGCGAGATTTTAATTCATTCTTTTTCTATAGGTGGAAAAAACTCAGATCCAATAAAAAACTTAGAAAAAGGAGGACCAAGAAAACCAGTAGTAATTTTACAACACGGTTTAAATTGCTCATGTACAGATTGGATCTTGAACGATAAGAATTCACTAGCTTTTATACTTGCAGACAACGGCTATGATGTGTGGATGAATAATACCAGAGGGAATAGATACTCAAGACATCATATGTTCTTAGACCCAGATGTAGATAAGAAAGAATTTTGGGATTACTCATTCGAGGACATGGCTAAATACGATCAACCTGCCTTGTTTAACTTTGTGCTAATGAAAACTGGTGTAGCTAAAGTCACTTACATTGGGCATAGTTAGGGTACATCTCAAATGTTTTGTGCTCTCAGTGAAAATCTATAATTCTTCAAAGATAGAATGAATCTGTTTATTGCGCTAGCTCCTGTTGTAAGATTAGACTCATGCTCTTCTGGATTAATTTTGAAAATGAAGGATAATTAACACATAGAAAATTTGCTGATTAAGAATGAGATTTTTGAGATCACTCCTGCAAAGAAAAATAATAAAGCAGCTGCTTTCTTTCATAAAATATTCCCTGAAATTAGTAATTTTGGACTTAAAATGCTGAGTGATGATGACCCAAGAGAAGTTAATTAAAATTGTCTTGAGGGCTATTTAAGTCATTATCCTGCAGGAACCTCACTTAAAACTATTAGGCATTTCAACTAATAAAATAGATATTTAATATGAAGCTGAAATTTTAATTTGAAAATGAAGTTATAATACAAGCAATCCAATATACATAATAAATATTGGAAGTTATTTATACCTAATAATTAGAAATATTTGAAAATTCAAAACTAATAACCAAATAAAGTTTAGACTTTGTAGTTTGACTTATTAATTAGAAACTATTTTTAACCATCTTATTTATTTATATTTCAATTAATTTGGAAAAATCAGAATGACAGAGCAACCCAAGAGAGGTAGAGGTCGACCACCTAGAGCAACCGCAGTTGAAGCGTAAGTTTGAAATAATATATATGAAAATATTTACAGACCCTAAAATGGAGTTGGAAGAGATTTCTTGTGCTAATTATGTGGGAAGAGCTACTTGTCAAGTCCAGCCTTATATCTTCACATGAAAACAAAGCACGTTCAGGCTGAGAGCAGATAATTAAATGGAGAGTATAAAAGGGGTAGAGGTAGACCTAAGAGGGCAGATGGTGCTAATGGGACACCATTGAATGGCAGTAGTAGAGTGGATCCGACTGGAGACTTGTATATGAGAATGGATGAAAGAAGAGGAGGTCCGACAGATCCAATGTCTGGCTTCGAGTCAAACGTCAATACATTATTTTTTGGAAAATATTCTGACTATACCCAGCATCCGCTATTCGAACATATTGCGAGGTATTCTTTCAAAAATACACCTTAAGGGCCAGATGACACGATGAATGGACTTAAAAAGAATGTTAAAGACGTAGATATGGAGATATAAAATTTCAGAGAAGACTGGAAGAATTTTCAAAACTGTGAAGGAATATTCGCCATTTATCTAAGGACATTTTCGAAGTGTACCAACGAGAATTACTATTCCACACTCACTAAATTTGTTCTCATGTTTAGAGATTGCCTAAATCAATACGGCTGGCAAAAGAAAGCAGAAAATGAAGAGAAGGACATGAAAGAACCTTAGTATTAAAGCTTAAGTTATGAAGACAGAGTACAAGCAAAGTTACAGGAATACGATAACTTAAGAAAGTTCAATGAGTTTACAGCAATAAATAACTGCGAGTACGCTCCTGAAATCGCCAATGAATTTGTAACTGTATATATGGAGGATGAAAGGAATAATAAGGGAGGACTGGATCGCACTGAAATAATAGACTTAACTTAGCACTTATGCAATTGGCTGTTCACTTAAAAACTCACATGCTCGAAACTTTCAATGGTTAGCTGATCGAACTAATTTTAAGTGAACCAACTTGATTAATAAATCATCATTCTCTAACTTTAATTTCATAAATATTCAAGATTTTATTAAGTACACATTTATATATTACACCATGTAAAGTTTTAGAATTTCTTGAAAGAGATTATAATTATTGAAAAGTTAAAAATGGATTATTCAAACAATCAAAATAATAGTGATATCGGATCCAGCTCAAACGGAATTAACTAGTTTTTATATTCCAATGCAGAGCAGAATCAAAGTCATGATTCTTTCAATGATATGCAAAACATTGGCTAATAACCAAATCGATAGCAGAGACCTCAAAGTTCTTATGCTAATGCTCAGAAAATGTAAGTATTTAGTGAAATTTTATAAATAGATTGGGTAGATAAAGTTCTGTTCTCTACCTTATCTTAAACAATCTTGTAAATTTACAAGCTTGGAATACCACTCTAAATATCTAAAATTACTTAACCATAATCTCAATCATTTCACTCTAAAAGATGTTAAACTTTTTATTAATAGGGCTTAAATGCAAAAAGTAAAGGAAATGCAGAAGTAGCAGTATCAATAGAAAAAGAAATTGATATTTGGAGATGGCTAGAGAATAGGCCCAGAAGACGACAGATTTAGTTTGGACAAAATGAAGTTAGATGGTGATGATAAAGGTGGAGCCGCCCACATGTTTGATCCTTTCGCCAAGAAAGATGTAAGTATTGGATGTTCAATAGACAACTTCAAGATTTATTATGAAATTAGTCTCATGCTTTAAAATTGACTAACTTTTTTAAACTTGCTTGTAGATATTGGATTTGCAACTACAAGCCCAAATGAATATTATGAATATCGACAACACCTATGGAAACAAGTTTTGGACACCAGAGCAGCAACAAAAAATGGCAGCTTTACGTTAATAGCAACTAGAGCAAAACGATAATTTAGAGGAGATACCAGATAACATCAGACACTACAACCCTGACGCATAGGGTTTTACAGAGGCTCACAAGTAGAATTATCCAAAGTACAGCTAATCAGTGGCAGATCCTAACAATCCCAATAATTCACAGTTGAATGGCAGTGGGTACAACATGAACTAGGTTTAGTATGGGAACATGATACTAGGAAAGGTAATCATGAACAGCCTAAGAAATTCCTCAATACAGATAGAAATGAGGTAGAGAATTAAAACTGCAATACTATGTAATAAAATATATTTAATAAATAATATTTGCAAATTTTAAGTGATAAAATAATGGCAAGTAGTGTAAAATTCATTAAATTCATTAAGGATTTTTTCAAA
Organism: Oxytricha trifallax; assembly: GCA_000711775.1. Lineage (NCBI taxonomy): Eukaryota > Ciliophora > Spirotrichea > Sporadotrichida > Oxytrichidae > Oxytricha > Oxytricha trifallax. Next base: position 59,579 of record ARYC01018269.1, read on the forward strand.
TTAAATTGCCATATTTATAATTACTTTTGGAAAAAACAAATCCGCAATTTTTTTAATTTAATATGTTGTTATATCGTCAATTATTCATGTATATTATTGATATTTTTTTTGTTAAATCCATTTTTGAATAAGTTAACTTTTCAAATCTAATTTTTATTGAATTATACTTTTCTATCTAATACCTTAATCACCTTTCATCTTTAATTTCTTTTAACAATTACAATCTGAGTGTAATCTGTTGCATATATTTAACACTGATTAAATGGATTTCTGAATTTTCTTATCTCTCTCTTAATTTTTTTTGAATTAGAATGATTCCTTTATCCAGTTATAAATTGATACTCGATTTAATAGTTAATTGACTTATTTATCATATTTAATGTAGCATTTTTACTTTATTGCTTCATGCTTCAAGTTATATTTATAATTAAGAATTAATACTCAACATATAAGTATCAAAATTCACAAATACACAAATAAATGTTTAAATAATTAATCAAAATATAATAATAAAAGTAAAAGTAAAAAAACTCATAAGAATTATATATTCAAACTAATTAACTAATTAGAAGTTAATATTTCAATATAATATAATCTGAAAGTGATTATTTAATATATATTCTCCAATTTTGAGTTCTTGTATTGTAAAATTTTTAAGATTTTATATAAAATTAATTTGAAAAATAATAATTTAAATTGATTAAGAATTATAGAATCAATTGAATAAATTAATGAAAATATAAGAGCTGTATTATGGTTTAATATTCATTTTAATAATAATACTTTAATTTTAATTAATTTTTCTTTAAAACAACTTTAAAAATGATAGTTCAATTATATATGAGATTATATTAGATGACGACTATTAAAAATAAAGAGAAATTTTAATCCTTAAGACTATCTTTAATTGCTAAGAAATAAAAGTTATTTAAGATCAATGAATTTATATATAATAAAATCTCTTATCAACCTGCTATTTTTATTTATATTTTAAACTTTTAAAAATAATTAATTATTAAGAACAGATTTTGGGTATTTGAATGATGATTACGTAGGGTAACCTATGGGATTAGTAGGTGTACAAGATGGTAGAAGCAGATCTAAAAAGCGTAGAGGAGATGTTGAATTATTACTCAAATTTCAACCAATAATAAATAATGATAAATTAAAGTAAAATTATCTTTTAATTTTACTGTTAAAATATTAGAAGATGGCTAAGATGATTTAGTGTCTGAAAATTCACATTAACTTTAGTAAAATGCAATCAAAACTCAGTAATTATTTGAGAATAATGAATTAAAGTTTTTAATTTTATTAATTCGATAGAATGCAAAATAAAAATTTTCATTTTAAAAACATAATTTAACAAAATTAAAATATAAATTCCAATTATCTTGATTAATACGTCATTAAGTAAATACATGTACTTATAAGTCATTAAATTTTATTCATTTCAAACAAAGCAATAGCCTTATTTGCTTATGAAAAGCATTATGATGGAATATTAATAATAAATTTCACATCAAAGGAAATTGATTAATATTAAATAGTAATTAAATATGAAGATATAATTCCAAAATATAACACCATGATTTTTATCACTTATAACTTATTTATTATTTGTTTGGTTTTATGAATGGTCCAATTCCAAGCCAATATGGTAGAAGACAGCAACGGATAAGCAGCAAAGAAGAAGAAGAAAAAGAAGAAGAAAACAACCAAGAAGCAAGATGATATGAACGATGCAGGTGGTGATTACTTCGAGGAGGATAATTAAATTCTCCTAGGTGGTAATTAGTCAATGCCTGATCATGAAAATGGAGTGGTTGATTACCAGTAGCAACAGAAATTTGATGAGGAGAAACTCAGGAAGCAGATGGAGTAAGAGGAACAAATGAGGTAATAAGATCTGAAAAGGCAGTAAATGGAAAGAGAACAGAGGGAACTGGAGGAGTAAAAACGCTAAGTGGAAGAATTGAGAAGGAGAGAAAGAGAAATGCAGGAGGATTAATCAAGATAAGAACTACTCAGAAGGCAGAAAGAGCAGGAAGATGAGCAGGAGAAGGAGAAGAACAGGAAGGAACAGCTGAAGAGATAAGTGGAAGAACTGAAAATGCAGTAAGAAAAGGAGGAACAGTTGAGGTAACAGAGGGAAAGAGAGAGGCAGATGTAAGCACAGGAGCAAGAAAACATATAAAAACTACTACATGAACGACAATAGTAAATGCAGCAACAACAGCAGTAACAGCAATAAACATAAATGTAACCAGGAGCACCTGCTTACTATCAACCAGGAATTATTCCACAATAGGAGATTAAAGCAGATCATAGAGATGCCTACAACATGTTTATTTAGAAAATTACAAACCCCTACACTTCAGTCGAAGAATTACGCTACTTATTCATGAGACCAGTTCCCCCTAATATTGGTTAAATATAGTGTACAATAGTCAGACATAAAAGTGGCTTCAATCGCTTATGGCCTAAGTATACGCTACATTTAAGTGATGGTGAGAAGTTCTTGTTAAGTGGCAAGAAGAGATCAGGAAACGCCACTTCAAATTATATGATTTCCATAGATGAATCTAAATTAAAGAAAAATACTAAGGGGTATCTCGGAAAACTTAGATCTAACTTTTTGGGTAAACTATTATAAGTAAAATTGATCATTTAACTTTTATTCGATCCAAGTTTACAGAATTTTACATTTATGACAATGGAGAAAACCCCAAGAAAGCTAAATCCATGGAAGAAGTAAGATCCTAATTAGGAGTGGTGGAATATGAAAAAAATGTTTTGGGTTCTAAGGGACCCCGAAGAATGAAAGTTCTCCTGCCTAAAGTTCAAAGAGACACCACAGCTTTTGAATGGAAGAGCACAGATGTAAGTTAATATAAATTTCCTTATGAATTTTTTTAAGAAAAACTACACGATTGAGAACATGTTCAGATTAGGCAGCAACGAAAACATAATGTTTTTCTTCAATAAGCCACCTAAATGGAACGAGCAAGTGCAGGCTTTCGTGTTGAACTTCAACGGCAGAGTGGACAAAGCCTCAGTTAAGAACTTCCAACTTATAGATGACTTTGACGATAATAAAATATACATGCAATTCGGCAGAATTGGTAAGCACAAATTCAACATGGACGTGGCTTTCCCCTGCTCTATATTCTAAGCGTTTGGTATAGCACTGAGCTCCTTTGATTTCAAGTTTGCATGTGAGTGATTGAGAAATTACAATAGTAATAAAACGTTTTAAAGCTATATATAAGAATAGAAAATCCATCAACAATTACTAATATTTATTGTGATTTAAATAATTGCGAGAATAAATCACATCTAATATTTGGCCATTAAATTTATAAATAAAATCTACCCTTCTAAGTGATTAGATATATACTCTGATGCTGATGTAGATTATTAATTATAATTTAAACTAACCAATATTTCTTATTAAAATTAATCTTATCAATAACCAATAATCAAACTCTCTAAAAGTCTATCCATCTTTAAATCATATACTGAAAGTCTGGCATCTATGATGAATTCCATCATAGACAAAAGTGTGATTGAAGGGAGTATACTGTTGAATCAGCAACTTAATTGCTTCTTGAGAGGCCACCCCACCTAAGAAAGCAGCAACTGTGTGAATCTTAGAGTCGCTGTACCTCACTATTTCTTTTATGTATTTATCTTCAATTCTTAGAGACCCATCTGACATGATTTGAGACATTATCCCTGATACTTCTTGTCTCACTGACTGGAAATCCTGGTCAATAAAATACTCAATTTAATATATTATGCATTCTATTTGGTCAAGTTGATTATCATGTAATCCTGGATATCTACCATTTCTCATTCTGAACTACTCAACTGCTCTCATGCACACATACCATGGTGCCACTGATTCATTATCATACATCTCGTTAACAAAATCACATAATAATTTAATTAAGTATAGTTGAATAAACCAAGTATTGATAATTTAATTTTTTAATTAAATCACTGTAGTCAGGATTTTCAAGTTCTTCCTTAGGTGATCTAAATCTGGTAACCTCCAATATTTAAGAGTTTTGGCAAAATAACTTTATATCGTCAAGTGAGATTGTATCGTGTGCTACTCCTCTTTATTTGCTTGATAAAAAATAAATTTTAATTAAAGTAAAGTAAAGTAAAAATAAATTCTTTCTGTCATGATTTGTTAAAGATTAACGATGAACTCTTCCATGTCTTCAAGAGCTTTCTCTTGATAACTAAAGTAATATAAAATATTTCTGAATATGGATTGAAAAGGGGAAATTAAATAAAAATTTTCTTTTTGAAGATGAATTTTATCCAAATTTTATATGCATAACTTTTTATTTTAATCATTAAATGGCTAAAACAGTTTTAATTCTTGTATTTAAATTTCCAAAGCTAAATTATTTTATCTATATATTTTCTTATCCTTACATTCTTTAAAGAGCGAGATAGAAATCAGTAGTTGAAGTCATATCTGGTAGTTTGCCTGAAAGTGGCAATAACCCATGAGTGGTGTAGTATCTTTGCAGAGCAGCACATAGTATCCAGAAACTAGATGTCTCGTTTTTATCTTGAATTTTGGGGTCTTCAAAGATTTCTTCCAGGGTGTATCTGATTTCTGGTTGCTTGAAACACTTGAAGGCGTTGTCAAATGCTTCAATGAAGTTCAGTTCTTTTGAAAAATTGCGTGATGTGTGCTTTATAATCTGTCTAAATTTGATTTTTATTATTAAAAAAATTCAGTAAATCATATTCCTGTTAAAATTCCAAATAATTATCTATCTAAACTCTTCTTTTTCTGCCTCTGTTTTGGGAATTTAGCCATCGTGCTAAGTGAATGTATTACTCTAAATTATTATAAACTTACTGCTGTTTTCCATTTCTCCAATATGTGAATTAAAACTATAGAGTAAGGAATATGCGCATGTTCCATGTCATCCAAATCTCCAAATTTAAACTGAACTGCATAACTCTAAACACAAAATATTACAATGAATATGTTTATACTTTAAGGGATTCAAATGGATGTGAAATCCTGAGATCGTCAACTATCACATCTGAGGGTTTGCTTTCAATAACTGCGTGCTCTCTTTTGTAATTTCTTACCGAACCGATTAAGCCATACTGTTTTATAACTATCAAAGCCTAGTTGTTTTACTCAGCTAAGTTGCTTAATTTAATCTCAAGTCCCTAAAATATTCAGGAAAATTCTTAATTTTACATTATTCTTTGATATAGAAATTTAATATAATTCTTAAATAATTGATTGTTTATATTTAATTTAAATCCCATTTATTTTATGAATATCAATATCAGTTGCAATTATAAGTTGGTAGCTTTTGATCAGTTCTTGATTCGCTGGATTTTCGATAAACTCATGAATATCTTGGTTAAAATAGTCTCCCTTAACATCTGGATTTAACTCAACCAAGTTCTCAGTCACAACCTAAACACATGAATTTAGTAAAGTTTTGCTTGAATATTAATGACATTGTTTAAACTCTTCTATGAGAACAGCTATACACTTACTTGAGCTTTGGATTTCCCAATGGAATCATGTGTGACAAAGAAATTATTGCCGCAGTCTCGTTCTTAAACAAGGGCGTCATCCACAATAGTGAATTGACCCACAGCTGGCAAGATCAAGTTCTTGAGTGTTTCAGTACCTGAGGGATTAGCACCAAGCAGTAAAACTTTTGAAGTTGAGAGCAATTTCTGGCCATGCCCACCCCATAGTCTGATTTATCTATCGTACTTATCGTCTGTTGCCATTTTATATATATCAATGAATGTTTTAAAAAGATATTGTTTTTTATTAATTATAAATAAATCAAGAAATTCTATTGAAAAATTTTACTAACAAATTCAGGAATTTATTAGTATTTTCCTTATGAAATTAACGTTTGTAAATTGCGTATGGATGAGGGAATTAATCAATAAGGATGAGCGAAGAATATTATAGTTAGTTTCAATTCTATTATTATATAATAAAAATAAATTAAAACTGTATAAATTGCTTTGATAATCTCAATAACCATTCAAAAATACCTCAAAAGATTTTAAGATAAAACTAAGCAATTATCAAATATTATTAAAAAGTTGTCTGATTGAAGAATTAAATATATCAATTTTTTAAATAGTTTTTGTTCATTAATGTGAAAATTATGATTTCATCAATAAATGATTAGAGAAGAGTTTTTTTGATAATATTAATATAAAATTATTTCTGAACTAAAATGAGTTTTACTTTAATTGAACTAGGATAAAAATTAAAATAACATGTTTTCATTAATGTGAAATTATGTTACAATAATGAATAATTATCAATAAAAATAAATGAACAGATCTGCCATGAAAGGTAGCGCCTCCCGAGACGTTTCTCCAAACAATTTTGGACCAGATTCATTCTTTAAATAATAAATAAATCATAGAATTTAAGAGAAAGAAATTAAAATCTCAGATTTATCCAAAGACTAGAATGAGCAAGCACAAATTAGAGCTTACTATCTCGATTAAAGCATTTCAACATTGAATACAAATTTATAGCCGCTACTAATAATTTATGAAATTATTTAGCATTATAATAAGTTAAAATATACTCCCCCATAATTTTCAATATGATCCAACTCAGAAAAACCAATTTGAATTTATTGGCCAGGGTTTGGAACTCAAGTTTACCTGGTAAGTATTGATTGATTGAATTATATATTTTACACACATTTATTTAATCTCAAAAATGCAATGATACAACAACTAGCCTAACCAGTAATAAATGCAACTTAATTGCAGAAATTGTTCTATTTTTTCTTTTTATTCCAAAAATTCTTGGCCTTATGAGTTGGAAATATTTATTAAGATATTTTGCATAGTGATTCCTGCTTAAATGACAAAGAAGTATTGATTGTGCTGCTGTATCTCTATGACTATATGAAATTTGTCTACCACACATAATAAATTAAATTGAAGGTAAGTCCAAAAAATTGATTAAATATTTATATATTGAAGCACTGAAAGAGATAAAGCTATATTGCTTGCTTTCTTAAGAAAGGCAAGAGTTTTCATATTTATGTTGAATAAACTCATAATTTTATGTGTAGGATAGTCAAACTCTCTAGTTTTTGACATTAGATGAAATAAACTTATAAGTTATCCTTAATTAATGTGTATGAAAATCTATATATTTAGCAGTGAATCGCCGAGAAAAAATTAGAGTGATTCCTGAGGAAGTGCAAAACAGCCCATTAATTTACATAAGAAAATATAAATAAGAAACTTTATTTATTATTTAAAATATTGAATGATTATAAGGCCTAAAACAATAGATTTTGTGATGGATAACAGTAAAACTCACAATACTCATCACTAATTGAATCACGGGTAGAGTGAGATTCCAGCATAGATGATAAGACTAGAACTAAATAATTCACATGACCAATAAATTCATCATATGAATAAGTCTCAGAATATGTTGATCAATTAAGAATTTAACAATAGAAATAATGCTGCTAATGTTCAACAATTTTCTCAATAAAATCAACTTATCAGGGATTGTAGAATAAATTAGTAAAAAGTAATAATTTGATAATTTATATATATATATATATATATTTATCAGGGACCACAGCTAAGATAGAAAACTATAATTCGATAATAATAATGGTAGCAAGTCTCGAGAGAGGCAAATCTCTAAAAATGTAGGAAAATTATCATTTCACACATTATATGATCATTAAATTAAACTTTATAGAATAATGAGGATGATTTGCAGCTTTTAGCCTAAAAATAGAAAATCTAAGTGATTAAAAGATTCATATATTTGCACTTGAAATCGGACAGGTAACTGCTCTAAAGAGAGACCAGAATCTTTATACAAAATCAGTAGAGATAGTAGGATACGGTTAAGGGGGTTGTCACAAATATAAGAGATTTTAATTGAGTAGAAGGGGTTTTGGGGTTTTACCACAATTAATTTTATAATTATAACATCTTGAAGACGGGGTATGCAAAAATCGTTTAGTACATCCACTTGCCTGAAAAAACCATTTTGTCATCTGAACCTACAAAGGCATCAGACACTTCCTTCAAAACCTTTAAAATGCTAGACTCATCAGACAACTTGCTTATTAAGAAAGAAAATCATCTTAATAAAAAATAAGGCAACAGTGATGTAAGGGCAGGTGGTAGTAATCATTATATGAGTAAATAAACAACTAATCCCTTAAATCAGATCAAGTTTGCTGAAGTCATGAAACATAGTAAGGTTGATGATTGCTGGACTGTGGTTAATGGCTTCGTATATGATATCACTAAAATTCTAAAATCGCATCCAGGTGGTTTTTCTCAAGTATAATAAATAGAATAAATAATTCTCAATATATTTCCCAAAATTTATTGATGATATAATTGAATATTCAAATATTTATATTCTAAGCTTCAGGAAAGAAAGCAGATAAGTTTTTCTGTAAGAATACACTGAAATTTATATATATATTTTTTTTATAGAGGAGGGTCACTTTGCTGTGGATAGTAGGCACTTTTTATAGCATTATGAAATAGGTTATTGCGATGATTACTTCTGAAACTTAGGAATAAAATGACTGTTTAATGATTTTTTTAAACTTTAGAAAAACTTAAAATGGTAACATAGAGTATAAGCTAAAAGTTCTCATTAAAATAGGTTTGGGTTAATTTATAGGATTAATTTCAGCTCTAGAATAAGATTATATCTATTAATTTATTAAATTTTAACTTATTCATACTATATAATTGTCATCAAGTGAAATTTAAATATTGAAAGAATAAATTAAATCTTTATAGAATCAAATTATCTAGATAATATGTTTTAAGAATAAAATGGTTCTTAAGTTTAATTGGATAATTTTACTTTGAAATTTTTATCACTTTAAAAAATTTATTAAATTTTAACATTACTTTTGCATTATAAACCATAAATTTATAATCCTTTTTAACATTATTCAATCAAACATTGTATATCTAGGTACAATATTAATTTGCATACTTAACTTAAGTTGCTTTCAATTCATTTATATTTTACAAATTATCACTTTATTTTAAAATTATCTCTATAATATATATTACACGAATAAAAGTATAGATTTTACTAAATATATATTAAATTAAATATTCATACAAATCTAATATAAATTTTAAACTTTTTTAATTTAAAACTTATAAAGATATATATTATAAAAATGGAGAGAAATCATTGTGCCAGAAACTCACAGCAGAATATCAATGACTTTATCAGCAACTTGTGGAGATAAATAAAATAATAAATTTATTAATAACCCAATTATTGCAATGAATGCAACAGATTTAAGACATTCATACACCCAGTACTTTCTAGAAGAATATTGATTGTCAGTGCGTGTTTTTACACAATTATTTGTATATTTTTGATATTCAATTTGGGAGTAAATTTGAGGAGATATATGAGGCCAGATATAATTGTTGAATGAAATGCATTATTTTAATTTAAAATAAAAAATATTATCTATCATTTAGAATTTAATATATTTTAAAATGAAAAAAAGTTAAATCTCCTAAGTTGTCATTAAATTTAAATATTTATTTGAATTATTTTTACTATGAGATATTTAATTATACCCTTATTAATACTATTATTATATATATATATATTCAAATTAATATAATGAATACAGAATATGAAGAAGACAATAACTCAGAAACAAATGAAATTTACAGTGAAACAATGATACCAAAAGGATTTTGCAATTGTTGCAAACAGCCTAATATTTTGATAAGACCAGCGTTTGCAAGATTGATTTTGATTTGGAGTAGAGACCTCTATTACTGGCTATATTACTATGTTCATATTGTTACAGTAATTATTGTGTTCGCAATAATCAGAGCAATTTGGATAATGGTATATTCAAAATGATTAATTAATATAATTTATAAAATATTTAAAAATAAATACTGTTTTTTTTTTAAAAATTAAAATCTCTGAAAAAAATTGAATAAAAGAAGGGAAATTTTATAAATAATATAATTTTAGAGTTACCGAACCTGTATCATGATAATAAAATTGAAGAAAATATAAATCCTGTTTTACCTTTATTTTTGAGTATGTAATAATTTATTATAAATGTAAGATTTATTTTTGAGTATATGTAATTAATGGTTCAAGTTTTTATTTTCAATTTTATAATAAATTACTAAGTTTTATAATTTATATTCATGATTTATTTGGGAATAAGACGTTTTTTATCTAAAATTAAATTTTTAAAAGATTTTTAAAATATATACACAATGAAAAATTATAAATATCTTATAAAATAATGATCTCAAATATTTAAATATGAGTCGAATGTTTAAATCATGAAATATAAATTCACAATAAAATAATAATATTAATAATTATAATAATAATAATTACATTTAATTTAAAATGGCAAGGAGATATAGATAGAGAATTCAACAACATATAAACAACAGATAAAATGAATTTGAAGATGACTCATAAGTTCCTGAACATGAATAAGTAGAACACAGAATATGTGTAAGCTGCTATAACTTGAATAAAATTACAGGTACAAGACAAGCCTAGGCTATTTTGGTAACAACTGCAGTCATATTTTTTATATTAACTGTCCTCATGACATCAAAGGTAATAGTTAACATTTACAATGTATTCATTAAAAATATTTTCTGATGATTTAATTAATTAAAAATAAAAGTTACATAATTAAAATTTTTTTTATTTTATTTGAGAAATACTAAAATATTGAAATTAATTTAAATATTTGGAAAAAGAATTACTCTATAAACTTGAATAAAATCATTTCTTAATTAAAAATAAACAATTTAATGCCAAAAATAGAAACCATAGACGATTCACAATTTATCAATTTCAATGAAATATTCAGATCAATTATTGAACGAAAACGTTAAAAGGCAAAATATTGCAAGGATTGCAGAAATCATAGAATATTAATCAGACCCGCAGAAGCTTAGTTTATTTTATATATCAGCAAGTTACTCTTCCTTGGAATACTCATAACAATCGTAATATTGTTTTTAGCGAAAGTTATATCATTTTTAGATGATCTATCAATAAATATGATAATATGAACCTATTAATTTTGCATAAAAAATTATTAAAATAAAATTTATTAGTGCTATAAAAGCTGTATTTACATGAAATTAATAAACATTTGTATCAAAATTTGAACATTAAATGTAATCAAAATATGATTATTAATTAATAAAAACAACTACATTTACAATTACCATTCATTAATATAGAAAATTAAGCTGTATATCTAAGCTTATGGGATAATTATGAGTTGCTATATTTAAAAGATAACAGAGAAAATAAATTAAACACTACAACAAAAAACTGAATCTATCGTAATTTATAAAATTTAATATTTTTACCAATTTAGAATAAAACATCACTCCGATGTTTTGTAAAATATATAGTATAGTTTTTTGTAAAAAAATGGAAGAAGTTTAATTTTTTCTGAAGGGAGTAATATAAACTTTTGTTTTTATTTTTTGTAAAAATTTTGAAAAATTTATACAAACTTTAACTAAGTGAAATTCTTAATATATAATCGCTATTAAATTTCATGTCTAAATTTAATTAAATCTATAAAAAAATATAAGATGTTTTAATTTGGTAAAATAAAATATGATCTTTTATTTCATTATTAAAAAACTATAAAAAATTTTAATTCCAAAAATATTTTAGATCAAATTATCTATTCACACAAAAATATATATCAATGAACCCGTAATTTATTATTGGTCTTACAATTGTTTTTCTATGTTGGTCTGGCTAAATATTTTAAATATAAATTTTATCCAAATTTTATTCATTTTACTATTAAATTAAAATTTGGGTAAGTCTAGATATTTATTTAATAAAATAAGACAAGAGATTTAGAAATTTATAATTAATAATTTTAAAACATTACACAGTTACTAATGAGATAGAACAAATATTGCAAAGATTGCAATAAATTTAATGTGTTAATAAGGCCAGCCGATGCTAGATTGATTTTAATTATGAGCAAAAAACTCTTCAGATGGTTTATAAATTTAATATACATGTTCTTGATCTAATTTGTACTCTCATGTGTATATGCTGTTATAAGGGCAACTTGGGAGGCATTTCACGAATGAGCTCTTAAATTAAAATTAATTTTAATTAAAAAGAAATAATTTAAATATTCATATTTATCAGTATAATATTATTATGAATTATCATTAATAAATATAATTAATATAAAATATGTAATAAAATTTCAATTTAACACAAGATAATTTAAATCAATTCATTAATTTTGATGAAATTATTGGTCCAATAATTAATAAAAAGCGTGAATAAGCCAAAAAGAGATATATTCGGTATGGGGAATCTCGAATGATAAAATTTCTTGCTGCAATCACAATTACAGCAATAATTTTGTTGTTAGCCAGGATTTTAGAATTAATAAATGACTTATGGATTGGCTTTATAAAATTATGAGATAATTAATTTCCTTAATTAATATTATATGAAACTCTAAATGAAACCTATAAAAGCCGAATTTATAGTATTTTAATAATTAATAAATTTCAAATTTCTTTTATACATTAAAGATCATTTAAGCTAGACAAGTTTCTAAACATGAACAGAGATACTTCTTTTAAGAACATTTTTGGTAAGTATAATTGAGGGAAGTTACCTACCTTAAACATTTAAATTTTATTATACATTAACCCCTCAATATAAAAACATTTCTAATATAATTTGAATGTTCATAATTATTATTTGTCTTAATATAAATTGTAAAATAAATAGCACATATTTTTTAAATAAATCTTTTTGATAAAATATTTGAAATTTAATCATGATGAAAAATACTCGATGTAAGAATATGAAATATTATAACATAATGATAATAAATATATTGACAAGTTTTATAAAAATTATATGATTTATATTGAGGCAGGAAACTTCCCTTTTTGAGAAAAATTCCACTTTGGGTCAAGAAACTTCTTCTCTTTAATTTTATATAAATAAATAAATTCTAAAGCTGCATTACAGTCTAATAGTGACTTAGATTTTGAAGAAGATAAAGATAAGAATGTTGTTTAAAATACTAAATTGTTTTTCATAAGAATTTTTACTTAGGTGAGATACATTTTAATAAAAATATTAAGAGGAAAAAACCGGTAACAATATCAATGATCTTAAGTACAAGCATTAATAAAGGACTAAGAAAAAAGTAAAGAGACATTATTAGTTAAAAACAAGCAAAAGTATCCGCTATAAAGGAAGCCAAGAAAGCTGAAAAGATCGAAGAGATCTTAAGACAAAAATATATTAATTTTAAGTATCTTTTAAACTACTAAGTAAGAATTTTTTAGATTAACTTATTTTCTTCGCAAAATTAAATATTTATACGACTCATTATTTTAAGATTAAAAAGCAATAAATTAATTGATATTTTTTAATAAAACTGTAAAAATTACAATCCTTATATAATTTCTGCCAATAGCATAATAAAATTAAATAAATTTCCATTCATTAATTTGACTACAACTTAATCTTAAATTCATTGAACAAAAACGCTATAAAATTTATTATACTTAACAAAATAGAATCTTACGAATAGTTTTTATAATTCTGGCTAGTTCGTTTGCTCTCTAAACAGACACTGCATTGTTTATCTTTGAATATATTAGTAGACTGTTGACTATTGGTATTCTAGCAAATATCTGCAGTGATTGATCTAAAAGTGGAATAAAGATCATTTAAAATAAATATTACGAGGCTCTTGAAGTACTTCTATGAGAAGTGAGGCAGCTTCATTGGCTACATTTACGTTTTCTTTGGCTAAGCAGCTGGTCGAATATGCCAACATTTATTCGTTCTTTAAAACGTGAAGCTTCCCGTTATTATTAGAGAAAAATAATCTCAAAGTTTGAAGGACATAGATTTCAATGTTTGAATCAGCCCATTTCATAGCATCGCTGTAAATCTCAAAAAGTTTAGGCACGGTTACAGGGTCAATCAAACGATCCAAAAGCACGGGGCTTTGGCAAATAACTCTTACAACAGCAATCAGTTATAGTATAAAAGTAGTCTCAGCTTGTCTAATGGCTCTCTTAACAATCAACATACTATTTTCTGCACTTTCTAGCTGAGCTCTGAAATTAGAGTAGGCTCCCAGTTCTTTTAGGCCTTCATACCACAATCCCCTAACTTCAATATCTTCAGAAGATAAAAAGGAGAGCAATGGTAAAATAACACTTGCTTCATACATAATTTACCTGGCATCTGCGTTTGATATTAGCACAACAAGTAATGACATGGAGTGCTTCAAAATCTCAACTGACACTTCACTGAGTTCTTAAACAATAGTACTGCATAATATACTAACACAACCATTATCAACTATGAAATCTCTCAATCTATCGTTAAAAGCCAATGTTCTAAGACAATCTAAAGATTTGACTACAAGTGAGGCATCTTCATCTCCAAGAGCACTGATTAAAGGGTTAATTAAAGGTCTAAATGATTCGGGCTTATTGTCTATATATTTCGAGAGATGAATTATTATTTGGGCACATTCTTTCTTTACACTGGATTGCTTGTCTCTTAAACCTTTAGCTAGATACGTTAATACTCCTTCTTTCATTATACTGTCATAACAATTTAAAAGAAATAACGATAATAATAATAATATGATGTATTGTCATGAACCCCAAACAAATCTTTATCACCTAGCATTTTGGCAATAATGACTGCAGCTGCATATCTCGTTGTAGCTGGTATTTCAATAGCCTAACCATTACTATTCACACCTGCACCCCCAGCAGTTCCACCCACTTGCCCTTGAATTGACTATAGTAGCAACTCATAGAAGTTGAACCATAAAATAATTTAAAGAATTTATGATATAATTATATAAAATAGAACATTTGATTGGCATTGGCTAATAAAATTCTGTAAGCACGCTCAAAACTGAAATAAGCTAGGGCACCAATAGCTGCATTAGCCACTTTTCTTTCCTTTGCTTCAACTGCTCTTATTAAATTGGTCATAACAATATTGAAAACATCGTAGTTTGATAGGGCTAAATTAAATAAATAATTAAAAAGAATTTATCAAAATATGATTATTAAATAGTTATTAAGGGCAGTGCGATTCTCTTATGATTTAGCCAAAAAAACTATGCAGTTCATACTGTGTATTTTGTTCTCTTATTTCTCAGACTATTTAAAAAAAATAATAAAAACATTCCGAAGTCACTTACATTTAAGCAAAGCACTAAGCTGCTCATACAATTTGGTGATATAAATTCAGCCTAAAAACCAAATATATTGCCAATTTCTATTATAATTTAATCTTACATGACCTTGATTGAACTTGCACACTTTTGACATAAATTCGAGTAAGTCCACTAAATACTAAGACAATACATTGACATGCGTAATTATTTTAAAAATTAAATAATTGACGCCTCTGGTGTACTTCCTCAAGTCATCTATAATTGTCTGCGTGGCCCCGTATTTAGCAACTTCTATGGCTACTGTCTCACTTACATCACATAGTACTATAAATACGATCAGAATTAGATAAATCTGTTTGTTATATTGTTAGTTTACTCTTTAAGAAATAAAGGGTTTCTTGTTTGACACTGTAATCATCACTTAATTTGTAACTTTTAATTAATGAAGCACTGGCTTGACTCTCTATAAATTCCTGCACTCTGTCTTCTATATCACCTAATTCTCTCACCATTTTGTAGCAGCACAGTAGAACTTTAAATAAAACAATTGTTTTTTATTCATTAATTCAATATTTTATGGGAAATTCCATTAAATAATTATTATTCCTTAGAACTTTAGAATTTTTGGATGCAAAAGCTTTAAGAAAAAGTTTATAGTTATCTTTTTGTTTCAGTTGATGCGTTACACTTGATTAAGTGTCTAATTTAATTTTCAATAAAATTATGAATTATAATAACTCTATTTATTAATATATATATAATTTATTGGCACTCTTCAATTGATTAGCTTATTCAGTCTTAAACAGTTCATATAGTATATCAATAGTCTCTGCGTATTTCTCACTTGAAATTGATGTAGTTTTAAGTCTTACAAAATAGTCACTCAGCGAGAATGGTCTCGATACTTTTATATATATAATAAATAAAGTAATATGAATTTATATTTAAAATATGAACAACTTTAGCACCAACTCTATAACTGGAGAAATCTTTCTCTCTTTTATTAGCATCCTCAGCCAGTCCCTTTTCTTACTCTAATCTCTGAAGAAACTCCCTCAGTGCTTTCTTTTCGTTATTAGACTCCACGGATCGTTCATGCAGTAAATTACTTAGTTCTACTACTTTCCTGGAGGATTCTTCTTTCTCCTTCTCTAAGTGGAAATATGATCGTTCTATTCCACTGAACTTATAGTATAAATTATTATATCATATGAACTTGAGATTGGTTTCTAATTGTAAATGCTCTACTTCCTTATATCTATCAAACAATCTGTCGTACTCCAATTTCATGGTAGTTAATTCCATAATTAAAGTATTATTAATTATCTATATTATGAGCTATTTATATATTCCTTTCTGAGGGTGAAGTAATCCTCGAGTTGCTTATTTAATTCAGATATTTCAGCCTCCTACTTAGTAATTATAGATCTTTGTTACAGGATTTCTTATTGTATGGTTAGTTTATCTTCTTGGAATGCCAGTGCGTCTGATTCGTATCTTGTGATCATTTTCCAGAACTCATTTCTACTCTATGTGGTAATTTATTATTTAAAATGTACAAAACTTACATAATCATTGAGAAAGAGTACTGGTGAGAAACTTTTATTAATAAGTTGCGCTTTAAGACTATCTCTATCCAGTTACTTACTGACCACATCCAATCTAAGTTCTTCAATAAGTTTCTAGTACTATTCAATCTCCCCTTCTAGTGACTTGATTTTCCTGTCTTTCACATCTATTTGTAGTTAATTCTCCTCCTGCTGAGTCTTTTCCTTCTCATAGAGTAGTTTTACAAGTCGAGTGTTCTCTGCTTTCAAAAGTATGTTGTCTTCTTGAAGGCCTTGATTTGTTTGTTTCAAGTGATATACTTGTCTCTCATCATCGTTTGTCAAACTCTTCCCCTTGTTATCTAATAAACGAATTCATTAATAAGGATTTTAATTTCTTACAAGCTTCGTCGAAAGCTCTAGTTGGCTAGTTGCCATCAACATTGTTATTATCAATTTGGCTTCTACTTCCAGTTCCATTTCGATCGAATTAATTTTAAGACATAGTCCCTCCAATAGACTGCATGTTATTTAATTAAGCACCAGAGATTTATGACTCCTATCTGGAGGGTTTCACGTTTATGTTTGTATTGGTTAATGCACGGTTTCTCTGCATTAGACTCAAACTGTCCTTTGGTGTAGCTAAATTATTATTTTAGTTGTATAATTAACCCCCAACTGCTCCGTTTCTATTAGGGATTGTCTTTATCTGCGATTGACCTAAATAAGAAGTTATGAAATAATTTTACTATAAAGAATTTACTTTTTTCATCGTAATAGTCATCTTCGAATTCTTCCTCATCACCACCCTTGTCTTCTCTTTGATAGGATAATCCATCTAACTCAGACCTGTAATTTGGGTACATTTTATATATATAGTATAACTTTAACACATAATAAAATCAATTTATAATAATTTTAATACATTTAGTTCTCTTTGTAAGTGATATTTGGAGGTCTACCCCCCACACCCCTTAAACCAGGTTTAGGCAGTGGCTAAGTTTTAGTATTTGGTTTTTAATCATAGGGATTTTTTTATTGGTTCATTAATGTCGGATCCATTTTGAAAATAATAAATTAAGTTTTATACTTAAATTTGTATTTGTACTTTAATTTCAAAAATTTTATACTTCTCTCTGAAAGAGATGTCTGATGAAAATCGGAATAAGTAATGAGTTAAAATTTATTATTAAGTATATTGAAGTAGTAATTTAGTTTTAGGAATAGATATAGCCATAAATATTAGCGGAGGGTTTCTCATAAAAAAGTTTAAATCTCCTCATTTTATGCAGTGACTTCACCCACACTTAGACATTTAAGTATAGATTGGTGTAAATTTGCTTTCAAAATATTGTAGAAATACATTTGTATGAGGAAAATTAATTATAAATATATTAATTATAAATAAAAAAATAGTGGCAGTCAAAGTTGGCCAATTTAAACGATCTTGGGCTCTTTCGATAGAGAATTCAAAATTGGCTGGACTTTATTATTGGCGGTATTATTTTATCGCAACCCTGGATCGAGATAACTCAACTTTAATTAAACTCATCTAATTCATTGAATTATACCCTCACATTAAAGTTGAGTTATATCGATCCAGGGTTGCGATAAAATAATACCGCAAATAATAAAGTTCAGCTAATTTTGAAAACTCTATCGAATAAGCCAAATATCGTTAAAATTGGCAAACTTTGACTGCCACTATTTTGATTTATAATTAATATATTTATAATTAATTTTCAGATTCAAATGTATTTCTACAATATACGACCAGCAAATTCCCCTATTATAAACTTTTAATCCCTGATAAGAAGAGAAATTGTTTTAGTTTATACATAGTAGATTAAGGATAAAAATGAACTCATTGCGAATTACTTACTAACTTCTATTAACTAGTAATAGTTTAATCACATTTAATTACGGTTGAATTATAATCTGATTATTAATTAAATTATAAGGTCTGATCAGGTTTGAAGTTACTATATATTTGGAAGCAAGTGAACTATCAAGTTAAGAAAATATTTTGTAAAGTTAAATAAAATAACAGCTTTTTCCCTAAGATTGCTTTAAGTCATGAGGCGAAAAACAAGAATTTATTATAACACCTCAGATTTTTTAGAGTAAATGAGGTTCAATGTTCTTTATTAAAGGATTAAAAGCAATATAAATATTTGATAACTCTCTGTCAAAATACAAAATAGTTTCTAAACATTTAAGCTATTCATATCAAACTACTTCAGAAATTATAATTCAAAATATTTTTTAGGTTTTCTAGCTTTTTCAAATATACTAATACATCAAACCCCATTAAATTCTACAAAATTTGCAAAATACTAGTACTTAATCATATTAAAATTTTGGTATGTATAACAAAATCATGATTCGTCAAATTTTATTATAAAAAGAATAAATTTTATAAATAACTTAGAATTGTTCTATAATTCAATTAATTTTATAATTAATTACAATTAAAATGGTAACTTTATTGCTTCATGATAAAAAATAATTAAAGCTTATTTTTACTTTCATTTTATGATTATAGTATTGTTTAATTTAAAGTTGATTATATTGATTGAATATTAATTATAATTTCTCAAATCATTTCTAATATATTATTAGCACTTCAATCTATAAATATAGGGCAGTTCTTGCTTTCTTCAATTTAGCATAAATGCGTTATAACTATTTTGGGTGATTCTCGTTTCAGCGCGATTGGAGTGTTATTATTATTATTTTCTATCCTCTCTCAGTCCTGAAACTTTAAATTATATATAAATATTAGCTGTTGATCCTCTGTTACATATTTATTTTAAGCATCATTTTTGTGCTTTACTCATCTAAGATTTTTATGCAATGATTGTTTTAATAATATTAAGCAATTTAATTATAAAATTGTAAAAAGTTTAAAATGATAAAGAAGCGAAGGATTTACACATATTGAGATTTACTATCTGAATAATATTTGCATGTATTTCAAAAAATAACAAAAATATAATCAGAGTGTTCCATTTTATATGTATATTAACTTGCAGTATAGAGTTTCAGAATAATAAATATTTTATCATAATTTAAAAAAGACTTTAAATCCCAGTAAATAAAAAATAAGAATAATTATAAGGGATTAAAATTTTTAAATTTACTTATATTTGTAATAGAGATACATATTGCTCTTATTCCAATTAGTTTTTGCTTATAATATAGATTTTAAATTTTTTTGATTTACCAACATTAATCATAATATAAATATTTTTAAAACGTAATTTTTCATTGTATTGGGTTTTAATAGAAGTTAAGCTGTACTTTAATTTATAAAGAGATAGGTAAAATTATAGTTAGATTTATGTCATATTAATCAGAATATTTCCTCAGTGAGAATGCTGCTTTAAAATATCAACGTCTTAATTTAAGAATTTATATAATATGTTTAGGGGAAAGAACTTCTCTTAAAATATTGAAATTATGTGAGTAGAGAGTATTATTTGATTTATTTTAGAACTACAAGCTGTTTGATTTCCAAAACTTCAAAATCTTATTAAGTAAAATAGGTGGAATAAGCAGGAGTATTTGAAGTTTGGGGATTAATGAAACTCTTTTATATAAGTTACTAATGAGTAAAAATAGAAATATATACCAAGAATAAGAAATTAATCAAGTTATTCAATATAATTTTATTTATATATTTTTAATTTAATAATTAAAATCGCACTCCAACACGAATTTTTATATTATTATGGATGGAGTGTGGAAGAAATGAAAATAAATACTAATTATGCTGTAATTTGACATTTCGATTCTTTAAAACAACATTAAATTTTTATTAATATATTAGAACATTTCATATCATGTTAAATAAGTAATAAATTAAAACTAAATGTATAAATTAATCATTTAAAAAGTAAAATATAATTAAAAGCTATGATTTAAAGTTTATTAATTAAAACAATATGATATCTCTAATAATTGAGATATCTTAATTATGAATAATTTAAAATAATAAATAAATTCTTATTTTACCTTACTCCAACCCAAATCAATATACTTTTTGGGATAGAGTTCGGTTTTTATTATTAATTAATTATTAGAACTTTAATATAATAGCATAAAAAAATTCATGATTATTCTCTAATATCAGAAAAAAAATATTTAAATTTTTACTCAATAACAGCCTATGGAACAAATTTTATTCATTCCTGCCTATTACATATTTAGTTAAAATTAAATAATGAACGAATTTACTAAAGAATCAAGTCGAATAATCTCAATCGCATTATTAAAATGCTAACAGAAACTATGAAGTGTCCTTCCAAATTTCTTAAATTAGGGAAAAAATCATAATTCTAAAAATCTAATTGAGCATTTAGTGAGATTTGAATTTAAGAAATGTGCTTTTTTAAAAGAACTTAATAAGATGAAAAGTATAAAGAAATTTTACATTATGGCAGGGATTAATAATTAAAAATTTTAGTTTCGATTGGAGATATCCATATATAAGATATATTAAATTAAATAGATAGTGATGAGGTTAAGTTTATTAAGTTTTGAATTTTAATAAGGTATGGGATAATAATCAATCAGAATACGATCGAGGGATCTTACTTCGATCAGGCATTTTTTAAATAAAATTTATAATAAAAATGACATAAAATTTCTTAAAGTATTATTAATTTAAAAGTAATTGTTAGCCTGAATCAAGTGCTCGTAGGACTTGAAATCGAAGAAGCCTCTTAATGTACTAAGCTCATCCTCAGTGAAGACTCTTGGCTAGTTTCTTATATTTATTTTGAATCCGGCTGCTAGAGTGTTTACTTGTGAGGGTTGAGTTATAGATGATTATAGGGGTTTAATATTATTTAACTTATAAGCTCCCAAAGTTAAAGGGAGGTTCTAAACGGGCTATGATAAGTTATTTGTCAATATGGTGGTTGGTCTTCTCGTAGAAAGGTTATCTCCAACCATAGATTTAAAAATAGTTATTATGTAAATAGATTTCTAATGTATGAATGGTGTAGAAAGAAGTTAGGCGTTAATGTTTGAAGTGAAGGAAGGGCTTTGGATAAAATTGGAAGGTCTCTAGATTATTGTTTGAAACCCTGAGTTACTATTTATATTTCCAACTATTTACAATAATGGCTGAGCTGTTTAATTGCATAAAACTGGACTGCCCAAAGATATGGACTTTTAAAAATTTAAATAATTTAAACTTAAAGCTAGTGAAAGGGCTAAATAATGAGTTGTCTTGAGCTCCAAGCTTTCCAAAATTAACGAAAATTAAAAAAATTGCCATTAGAGGAGTTGCTGTCTTACTTCGCTATATTTAGGGCTTAAGTGTTAATTGAATCTTAATTTTTGAAGGAATTTTCTTGGACTCCAGTTCTCTGCAGATCACTAGTCGCCATACTTTCTTCTAAAGCATCACTCAAATCTAGATCTGAGGAAATTTAATCCATTTTTTCAAAACAAATTCCGTTGCCTTGCAATATTTGTTTTATAATTTTTACGAGTTTAAAGTATATTTATTTTTAAAACTTAAAAGATTTAGAATATAGGTTGCTG
The DNA here is from genome assembly GCA_000711775.1 of Oxytricha trifallax. Classification (NCBI taxonomy): domain Eukaryota; phylum Ciliophora; class Spirotrichea; order Sporadotrichida; family Oxytrichidae; genus Oxytricha; species Oxytricha trifallax. The sequence goes on from ARYC01018269.1 coordinate 81,972, forward strand.
TTCACTTGAGTAGATAGTTGAAAGGTTAGCGAACATATTGCTTGGATGTTGTGAAATGGCTGGTTAAAAAGAATGCTAATTGCAAGATATTTGGCCGCCGCAGTAGCACTATTATTATTAAGGTGCGATTCCAAATCAGATATAATAAACATCATAATACTTAATTTCAATCATAATGCTTTTGCTTTGATAGTAAGGTAAAATTATTTTTATATAAATCCGAGCGTTTACTAATCAATACCAAACTGAGAGGCAGTATTTATGAGATCTTGCTTGTCAATCTTGTCTATGCGCCCTGTGCGCCTGAAGAGCTGCAAGATTGTTTTGGCAGTGGAGTAGTTCATGTTAAGTTTTAAAAATAATTATAAATAATTTGACTTTAGAAAGGAAAAAAAGTAAATAAAAATGTGATAATTATAGAGAAAAATAAATAATAATTACGATAGTTGTTTTTAAATAATATTATTAAAATGTCTTTCTTTATTTTAAATATATTTAGAGTAAAATATAAACATAAATAAATAAGTTTAATAGCTGCCTCTTTGATTGAAAAATTTCGGTCTTTCACCATGTACAGCAAAACTCTTCTCACATTCGAATTAATGGAGTTTTTAATAAATATTTTTATTTACAATAAGAGTGATATGGCTTTCTCTTCTTGCGGATTTTTCCTGGTCCTATTATTTTGATCAGCAAATTTGAATCTATAAATAGAATTTTTTTAATAAAATTCATATATTTTAGCATAATAATATTGTCATTTTTTCATATTTTTATGAATATGGACTTACTCTTTCTGAGGTCACTGTGGATAGCTGAGGTAGTGGCAATAGGCTGCGACCTAAAAGATTAAGTTGTGGATTTCTAATGATGGTTATGTAAGGTTTGAAGGTTAGTCCTTCCCTGAATCTCGTATTCCATAAACAAGAATTATTAACTAATATTGATGAAAAAGGCTTGCTTTTCCCCAAAACCTCATTAGTAGAAATCAAAAATATATTTATTTTGTGTACTACACTCAAATATTTATGAAAAAAGTCGTATATATATATTTGAAATCTTTCGCATTTTATTCCATAAATAAAAACAATTTTAATGATAATTATAAAGTTAATAGACTAAACCTATTTATAATGAGGCATTAAAATAAATTTTCAATATTAAAATATTAAAAAATATTAATCTTTTCTTCTTTACTTACTGATCAATCTCACTTTATGTTAATCGTAAATTTAACAATATTAGTAGATCAATATTTATTATATTTTCTCCTTTCTATCCATTTGGCTGTGCAAATTTATATTTTATATGTCGTATAAATTATAAAATCCCCAAAACCCTTTTTTTTTAATAATTAAATTGATAGTTAAGGAGAGAATGTAACTGAGGATTTTCTTAAATAAAATTGGAGAATATATTGCGCGAAATAAGTTATTTAGGATTATTGTTAATTAAAAATAAATATATGGGGGGTGGGAAGATTCCTGCTTTTTAAATTTATTATATATATTCTTACAAATTTACATAAATATGCAAATAATTTATTTTCAATAATAATTACTTAATGGAAGCTATATATTGCTTCAAAGAGTTTAAAAAAAACTGAGCGTTAAATGCTGTTTTAAGATTATAAATATGAATAAATTTAGATACAGTTATAAAGCGATTATGTTGAAATAAGAGTGGTTGTAGATTTAAAATGCAAAAGTATAGTATAAAAAGCATGAGTATAGCCTCAGGTTCATGATTGATTTCCTAATCATCATCGTCTTCATCGTAATCTTGAACTTTTCTTGTAGCCATCGAATCACTGAAAAATATTCGCATCTTGTTCTTTAGCTTACTGTAGTCAAAGTCCCCAGTGTTAGAGGTGCTGCAGCTGAACCTCAGCCACTTCTCAGTTTGAGACTGCTATATCAGGATTGTTGTTGGAGGAGGAGACTCCATTATGTTTAGCGAAAATTTAATTATTTTGAGATATTTAATAAATTGAATCAGACAAATTGAAACTTTTTAAGTTTTAATATATGAGGACTTTTAATCGTACTAATATGTTTAATTTATAACGAATTTTTAATAGAGATGTTTTAATTAATTTTAGGCTGAAATTTATTAATTAAAACTGTGTCTGATTCAATTTATTAAATATCTCAAAATAATTAAATTTTCGCTAAACATAATGGAGTCTCCTCCTCCAACAACAATCCTGATATAGCAGTCTCAAACTGAGAAGTGGCTGAGGTTCAGCTGCAGCACCTCTAACACTGGGGACTTTGACTACAGTAAGCTAAAGAACAAGATGCGAATATTTTTCAGTGATTCGATGGCTACAAGAAAAGTTCAAGATTACGATGAAGACGATGATGATTAGGAAATCAAGTATGAACCTGAGGCTATACTAATGCTTTTTATACTATACTTTTGCATTTTAAATCTACAACCACTCTTATTTCAACTTAATCGCTTTGTCAGAAATATAGTTTAAGCATAAAAATTAATTAATATACAAAAAATCAATGATAAAAATAAAAAATATTTTTTAAAAACAAACAATTTAAGGGTTTTTGCAAAATTTCATTCAATATGTTGAAAATCAAATTATAAAGTAAAAATTTCTGGGAAAAATTAAAACGCTTAATAGGCCAGGAAACTAACCCTCCCAAGGATATTATTTAAATCATTAATATTTATTGATTTATTTTTACAATAAATTGAACATGATTTTTAGTTTAAGGGAAGTTCAAAGAATAACTCTCACAGAATCATAAATTTATTTGACATAGAAATAAAAGTAAAACCTCCTCATCAATAAATTCTCAAATTACTCAATTAAACACTTTAATTCTAAATTATATTGATTGTCATTAATTATTAACTAATAGAAACTATAAGAAAAAAATTAAAAGTAAATATATATTTGTGTAACTTATTTAAAAAAATTCCTTATTATAAAAATAAATCTTGCAAATAAATTAATACAAATATTATTTTTAACTGGAATAAACTTACCTTTTTACTTAATTATATTTACTTTTTTTAATTATAAACATATTTTTACAATAAAATAAAGTAAAAATTCTAATAGTACAAAAAATATAATTTTTTTTCATATAAATTTTTATTAAAATGATGATTTATTCTACCACTTTAATTAACAGAGAGAAAAAAGAAAAAAAAGTTTATTTAATTTATGAATCTATTTGCATCATTTAAGTAACTGTCAATTAAATTCAATACTTATTTTTAATATTTAAAAAATATAATGTAAAACTTGAATTTGATTAACTTTATAAATAAAAATTAGAGGAATATAAAAGATTGTATTAAACAAATAAAGATATATTTATCATGAGCAAACGAATTCATACTTAAATTTGATTTTCTTGACACCAGATCTCACTTCAAAAGCCTCTCTATAGATATTCAGCAATGCAACGATTGGTGCTTAAATCATCATATACAATATATAGGAAACTACAATTGAGATAAAGAATGACCCCAAAAAATAGTAGAGTATGTTTAGGTAAGTTATTTGAATCATTGAGTGCGTTTAGTAGAGGTAGGTTAGAACTATTACTGGATACCAAAGGTATATGCCAAAACTTAAATGAGATAATATTACAAAACCACGCATTCTCAAAACTCTTCGCATTACTCTAAATTTACTAAGCAGCATAGGCAGCAGCAAAATTCCTATACCTGTGATACTTATTGGTCCACGAATTAAACCGTAAATTATTTCAGCTGATAAAGTCCAATTACTTTTATTAACATTATAGTCATAGCTGACTATGTGGTTTATACCAATCCACAGAGAGCATCCAATTAAATTTAGAGCCAATCTTATGACATATTTCTTTTTAAAGTAAGTTAGGATCATGTGCCATATACTATTTTCATAGCGTCCACCCTGTTCTAATCTCTAAATTAAATCAAAGTGTCTCTTATAAAAGATTCCAAATATGACTCCAAGTCCTATTTGTATATTGTACATATACCAAGGCTTGGTAAAGACTTAATCCCAGTACTACTAATCAAATATTGGTGAAATTCATGTTTAATTAATAGCAATCTATACACCCTACACTATACAAGTTCCCAAGCCCAGTACCGCAAAATGAATCGTAACACAAATCAAATGACTTTTATATAGTAAATATATTAACACAGGAGTTAAGAGTGATAATTGGATGTATGTTGATACGAACCATGTCCAAGGGAGACAAATATCCTCAGTTGAGTCCATGTTGGGGTAGAAATTGTTGAAGAATAATAAATTTGCCAGTAGGGTTATTGGAGTCTTGCAGGGCAACAAAAGTTTATCAAAAAAGTGCTGATGAGGACCTCAGTTGTATAGAGATATTCCGTAAGAAATCAAGAAGATAGTTGTATAGTAAAATGGAATCACTTTGAAAAGCCTTTTAAACTATGAAAATATTGACTTTAAATATTTTGTAAATAAAAATTACTAAAGTTTAATTGAATAGAGGATGAACTTTTTGAAACTAAGATAACTCTTTGTATAAGTTAAAAATGAAACTGCCAGCAAAAGTCCACTTAAAAAGAATCCAATTTCAATAGCTTTTTAAGCTGAGCTACTTATAAATATCTAGAAAAAGAATGTGTTTTGGATTTGTTCTGTAAATTCTTAGTTATTCTGCACAACCTGATACTGAACTATATTAAAACTTAGGATCATTTATAAATTAATTACTTACCAATCCTAAAAGTAAAAGCAAAGCAATGATTATCATATTTAGACTCTTAAGCCCATCTATAACATCCAAATTATCAACAAGTCTCTAGGGCTTGTTAGTTGCCATTTTGTATTCTGAAGCCTTATGTCTTCGATTAAGAATGAATAAGTTGTTTCTAATGAAAGAAAAAGCTAAAAGAAAAACGTCCAATATTCTTTCTGAAGTAGCAGTTTCTTGTTCCAAGTAGAAAATTTAGTAAACTTAAATCATACTAATAAAATGATAATAACATTAGGCTGGCAATAAAAAGTTTAATTTTTGAATTATCTTCTAAAAACTATGTCACTACGATTTCCAAGCTAAGTAACTTCAATGATGGTGCCTAAACAACAGACGCTTAGCAATGCACTCAAAAACATGTTTACTACGAATAGTACTGGTTACTAAAATATAATAATACAAGCTCTTTAAATTAAACAGGCTTTAATTATAAAAATTAATTTAATAGGTTAGCTCTTAGCGGATCTTCTGTTTGCAATTAAAGTAGGAAATTAGAAATTAACACTCAAATTTTAAGCCATATATCCCTATGTCAAAGCTAAATGCTAATAATAAGGTATCAAAGTTCTTATATCACTAGATTGACATGAAATTGGGATGCATATACCTACTTAAGAACCATAATTGAAGTATTTGCTTTTCCCACCAAATTTGAAGTACTGTGGGTTAAATTAATACAGAGTTATATACAATTTCCTCTTTCCATATTATCATTACTCTAAATTATTATATAGGGTTACTATGATTGCCTTGAATATTAATCAGAACATATTAGGAAGAAAATCCATTGTTTGCCCCTCACAACTTTGCATGTCTCCGTATTGATTCAACTGTCTCCCTTGCAATTTCTCTTGTATTTAGCTGTTCATTCTAAAAAAGAACAAATTTCTCTTAATTTTAGGTAGTATCTGGTGACAAATTGTAAGGTTTTGGTATGTCTAGTTGTAGGGTTCTGGTCTGTTCGGTGGACTAGGCTGTGGATTAAAGGTTTAAGGGTTAAATATTAAATAAAAACACATGATATAATAAGGTCCTTAGTATGTGGATAAATTTCTCTGTAATTACTCAGAGGTTTTTAATGAAAATCATTTCTTTAGAATGTCATAAAGTCACTACCTCTATTGTGAAATAATGCTCTTCTCTATCATTCATATATTAATCACTATCTTTTAGGTTTAACTTTTCTTTCTAATTTTACAGATTTATTGGATTTATTTGCTTCTAAAAATTATTAAATTGATCAGTATTCCATTATTCATTAGTTTTATAATCTTTCCACTCACTTATCTCATGAAATAAAGGTTTATTGAAAGAATTTGTGATTTATAATAAAAGTGTAAATATTAGTAGTAGATCTGTTTTTGTGGTTGGTAGTTGAATTATCTATACTTTCATTGCTGAGCCTTTTTATTATATAATTTATTATAATTATTTATCATTATATCTATCTTCAATTAATATTATAAATAATTAATGGAGTATTACTTATTTGAAGTTATTAAATTAATAATAATAAAATCATGATTGAGTTTATATCAATTAAAAATCATTTCACAGCATATTATGTCAAATTCGTTATGTAATTAAATTTTCAATTCTTTCTCTTTTTGCTTCTACTATTCTTCTTTTTATTCCTGTTCTTGCTACGTTTTCTCTCACTTTCACTTGCATTTCCACCATTAACACCATCGACTTAATTTATAGCTATGATTGGGCCGCTACCGAAGTCTCTTCTGCTATTTGGGCCGCTACTATGCTAGTTTTACATTGCTAACTGGGCAATATTGTCCATTTAATGAAACATAAAGCCTCTTTGCTGTTTCTCAAGTGATTGCTTTTCTTTCTTTTCTTGTTGCTGTTTTAGTCTCTCAAACTTTTCTTTGAGTTCTTGTTCTGGGGAAAGTGAAGACTTATCATTGTTGTTGAATAAAAATGGGTTGTTATTGAAATCCGCATAGCTATTTTTGCTATTGTCTTGTATTACTGTGTTTGGTTATATCCTTTTAATTTTACTTTGTTGCTTTGGATTTATTGCGTCAGGAGCAAAAACTGGATTACCAAATAAATCATAGGGTTGAATCACACCTATTTACTATGAGCTTTCCAATTAATCATTGTTATCTGAGAGATTTTACTGTTAATCAACTATCAATGGTAAAACTATAGACTCAGAGTCTAATCGCTAATGCAAATTGTCAAAATCGTCATTGTCTTATCTCCAGAGTCTTCCAGATTTCTTCTTTTCGCTAATCTTGATTCCTCGCTTACCCTATATAGGTGAGAGTCCCAATCCAATTTAATCGTTTCCGGCGTCTGATTAAAGTCCTGAATAGTCTTTTAATAGATCTTCAGGGTCAAGCATCTTTGATGCTGAATTTTGATTTTCAAATGAATAGGCGTTATTCTCACTTAAAACTTCATAATCTATTGTTTTTTTTCTTTATGAGAATTGCTTTTTTCCTCCTTTGAATTCATAATCAAAAATAAACTGGGATTAGATCCACAACACTAAAATAGTTAAAAAATTTAAGTTTACCAGTCGTAGTTTTATTATTTTTTCTAGATCGCTGAGACACAAAATTCTCTCCATCACCAAATGAATTCGCGTTTGTTCTAAGTATATCATCTTCAATCTCGCTCTCTCTAAATCTGCCATGCTTCCTAACAGAATTGCTTCTTTAATGATTTCTGTTTTCAAAACTATCAAAGTATGGCTTATAGCCTATAATTCCACTCTCCTCTGCTTTTTTGTTATCGTCTCCACTGTCTAATACTATATCATTGAAAAATCTGCTGCTCTTTTTTCTAGCAGAAATTTTGTTTGCCAAACTTTCTGGCATCACTCTTCTTGAAGACTTGGGATTATCTCTTTATGATTTCAATCCACTGAACATACTAGCTGGGAAGTTTAACTTTGAAACTTTCTTGCCCTAAGTTATAGTTTATGGTTGTCTATGGTTGTTTGAGTATTCGTATTGAGGGGATTAATCTTCTTAGTGACCTTGTAAATATTAATCTGAGCCTCTTAGATTAGTTTCAGGGACTTTCTTCATCATATGGAGGGGAAATTCTAATATAATTTCATTCAATTAAGCTGCTGGGTCAAAAAATGATTCATTAATGTTAACTACATTCAATTTTGGATCTTGAGTTGGTTTGTGGGAGTGAAACATTCCTGACTTTATATTATTATAGCCTTCTTTTTCAGAAGTAAACCTTTTTTAGAATATTGAATCATAAAGATAAATTATAATAAATTTACTTGTGTGTCTTGGCAAATAGCTATTATCAAAATCCTTATCATGCTTTGTCAAAAATTCAATATTGCTAAAATCAGTTTTATCATGATCCAGTTGAAATGTCTTCTCAGTAGCATCTTCATTTTTTGTATATTTTCTCTTCAAATCTTTGTCGTCTTTGTGTTCTTATCTCTCAGACTTGACTTTCTCTTCCTAATTGCTCATGTATCTCTCTTGAAAAGAATTGTCTTTGTACATATTGCAAGAGAGCAGTCTGAAAAGCCTGGCATTTTTCTAGTAAACTAATTTCAAAATCTCAATTCTCATGTAGTGAAGCCAGTAACCGAAAAACAAGATGTTAGGGCCAAGAATAAAAAGCAATAAGAACCATTTAAGTCCGTTATTTCCCATTTAAGTATAGTGCTTGCCCGTGACGTAAAAGATACCACCATACATTGTAATTACAGCTACTTGAAGCGAAAAAAGCTCCATTTTGTTTAATTCATCGGTGTAGAAAGGCTTATATTTTATTTGCAAAAGCAGAGGCACAACGATTATTAAAATTACTATAAGAACTTAAGCTTCCGCAGACACAACTGAGAAAAATACTGATACCAAAACTATTGAAATCTTTCTATATAAAATAATCAAAACAGGAGAAATGATTCAGTTAATTTTAATATCTTGTATTACATTATTTTAGCAAAAAACAGATTAATTCATTTAGTATTCCTAAAACAAAATCAAAATAATGATATTGAATAATTAAAGTTTTATAATGACTTTCCAAAAGAATGTCCCAAGTTTGTATCCATTGAAAAAGGATCCATACTTCATTTCCAAGTGATTAATTTAATACTTGTCAGATTGTGGGAGTTCATCATATTTCCCAACTCTCATAATTTTCTCTCTATTTCTCAAAAGCATAACTAGTGAAGCCAAAGGTATCCTAATAACCTATATTATAATTCCAGGTTTGACGACCACAGTGAGATAAATCATGTGCTAATCTTTGTAGCAAATCATATCGATATTTGATTTCAGCCTGTTTATACCGTCAACCTCTATGCAGTTAAAAGCTTGAAACAAAATTTTAGCTATAGTTGGATGGGCCAAGAATAATATAATAACCATAGTGCTGATGAGTTTATCTCTAATTTAAGTCACATTACGCTTAATTAATCCTAGAATAACCCAAAAAGCAACATAGAATATAGCAAGAATTAAAGGCATCGGTGCAAAGAAAATTAGTTTTTATAAGTAGTGAGTATCACTATCATCAGGATTTCCAGATTGTTGTAAGAAACAATCAAATGAGAAAAGACTATCAGAAAAGTTTGGGACAGAAGACTACCCTGACTGTAAATCTTCAATTTCCTTCGGCCAGTTAAAGTCAATAGAAGAAATTGCACTGACCATTTAGAAATGATTTGTCATAATTTTCATGTATACTGTGTAGAGAGGCTTTTCTTTATCTGCACTTTTAATTGTTGATCTCACAAGGAAGGAGCAAACCAAAATTGCAAATATAAGTAGACCAGTGAATTAAACTGCATTAGCACCTTGACTTGGACATAAAAAAAGAAAAACTTATAAAAATTAAAAACTATAATAAGCGAAGATTATTGTACATTTAAAATCAGATGCCTTTTTAAAACCAGGCATACAATTACCACACATAACTCCTTTAAATCCTTCAGAACAGTTTCCAATAGAGTAATATTCATTACCTCCCAAACAAGCAAAACTATTTGGGCATTTAATAAAATTGGTGCTCGTATTTGATGATCTCCAATAACCAGGTTTAGGTGCAACTTTATAGAGACCATAGCAGAGTGCATTTGGATCACATTTTTAGCAAGTTACAACACTTTTTGGAGCTTAATATAAATACTCACCTGTTGGGCAAACAATCACAAATAATTAATAAAAAGATAATCATTATTATTAAAATAGATTTGAAATGGAAATTTTAGAGGAATGCAATAAAACATTTAAATATATTAATTATAACTGGCACTAATTTACTATGTTCTAAATCGTAATTTAATTTAGTACACTTTTAATATTAAAGATATCTTTTAATTATTAATTATAACCAAATTATACATTGTAAATTTTACAGTTTTAGAATTTTAGTTTTTTTTTATATTAAGGCGTACTAAATCATTGTACATTGTACTTTGTACAGTTTTAAAAATATTTTTTTTTAAAATCAGAT